>ML420326.1:0-109327 GCA_005239525.1 Nicotiana knightiana
AAGCACATAAAATGCAAGGTATATAATGCTTAAAATCATGAATTCTAGCCACGCATCACCATTCTATACAGAGGAATGGATATTGGTTGAGCCCCCGCAAGCAAATCAATGCCAAAATCAATCTCTCCCTCTGGAGGAATACCTGGAAGTTCATCTGGAAATACATCTAAGTACTCTTTGGCTATTGGAATAGACTGAAGTGTAGGTATTTCGGTATCTATATCTCTAATTCGCACAATATGATAAATGCACCCTTTTGCGATCATTTTCCTCGCCTTCAGATAGGAAATAAACCTACCTCTGGGTGTCGCTGTATTACCTATCCACTCAAGGACTGGCTCGCCCAAAAAATGAAATCTAGCTATCTTTTCTCAACAATCAACTGTGGCATAGAAAGCTTCCAACCAGTCCATGCCCATGATAGCATCAAAATCCAACATCTCTAGCTTGACTAGGTCGGCTGAGGTCTGACGACCACAAACTAATACAATACAACCTTGGTAAACATGTCTAGAAATAATCGGTTCTCCGACCGGTGTAGACACCAAAAAAGGATCACTTACTATTTCAGGAACTATACCAAACTTCCCGACGATAAATGGGGTAATACACGATAAAGTAGATCTCGGGTCTTTCAAGGCAAAAGAATCATGAGAGGAAATGTTCAACATACCTGTCACAACGTCTGGTGAAGACTCCCGGTCCTGACGACCCGCTAAAGCATAGCTATGATTTTGGTTACCACCTGAACTGAAACCTCTACCTCTGCCTCGACCTCTACCAGCCGAAGACTGAGACTCGTGCCCTGAAGGATGCACGGACATAGATGATCTTGTTGCTGAATTCACTAGCAGAGCCATACCCCTAGAATCTTTATTTGGGAAATCTCACATCATATTCTCCGGACGTCCACATGTATGACAAGCATCGTAACCAGCTCAGCATTGGCCTAAGTGTCCTCTACCGCAGATGGCACACCGCGGTGGAAATGGCCATGTTTGCCCTGAACCTCGTTGTCGCTGCACACTTGATGCCTGGGAGCTCTCACCTAGTCCTGACTGAGTATAACGGTCATACCTGTAACCCTATGACTAAGGTGGCGGAGATCTAGGTGGCCGTTCGAAGTACTGTGGCCTATAACTATCTTAAGACCGATCCTGAGATCTGGAAAATCTCATCCTTTTATGTTACCCTGACTCAGTCCTCTCCGTACCCTGCTGCCAACCTGCATCCGGGAGATATCCATACTATCCTGTAATGCAGCGGTGTCACATGCCTCGATCAACTCTAGGGCCAACCCTTCTATAAACCTGTGGGATTCTATCCCGCATGGTAGCAACTATAGATAGTCCATATCTAGCCAATGAGTCAAAACAGAGACTATACTCTCGAACACTCATATTACCTTGCTTGAGGGCTAGAAACTGATCGACTCGGGCCTGTCGTATCTCTCGCAGTAATTACTGGTCAAGGAAGGCATCTGAAAAATTCTCCCAAATAGCAGGAGGTGCATCACGTCCCCTGGGCCTTTCCCATCCCTCGTACCAAAGGATGGCTATATCTCGAAGTCGAAAAGTTGCTAGCTCAACTGCCTCTTTCTCAGTGGCATGCATAACCCAAAAGATTCTGTTAAGCTGATCTATGAAATCCTGCGGGTCCTCCCTCTGATCTGTCCCCGTGAACTCTAGGGGACTCAGCAATAAACTCTCAGACCCTTGAACTCCCATATCCCTCAGAAGGTCCTGCACTAGTGGATGACCTAGCATGTTGCTGGGTAGCTACCAACTGTGCCAACAAATGCACCACACTCCTTAAGTACTGATATGATTAAAGCGGAGGGGGAATTGGATGTGCGGTCTCCCTAGGAATCTCCTCAGGTAGTGAAGGGGCCGGTAATGGCTGAGTAGGGGTCTCTCCCTAGGCCTCCGATTGGGCCCCATCTATTGGGGGTACCCTGATAGTCCCCTCACCTACTGTTGTCTCTCTCCTCTGGCTAGCCGTAGTTTTCCTAGTTATCGTCATCCGTGCATGCAAACGTCAACATGTATGTTTAACTCAAATTTCCTATAACTCAGTTCTACAGCACAATTCAGATTTGAAAGAAGGATAACAAATCCTAAATGCCCTGTAGTTCCCTGCTTATATAATATGGTGCACCACACATCTATAAACAAGAGCCTACTAGACATGGCTTGTAGACTCCCTAGGACAGAACTGCTCTGATACCACTTTTGTCACGCCCCGAGCCTGGGGGCGAGACCGGCACCCAGTGCCTCATCTATCCTTGCGTACCAACTTGTGACAAGCCAACAAAATGTACATACAGGGCCTACAAGCCCAACATATTGCACTAACTGACATGATATGTCTACAAGCCTGTACTGATAGATGTACTGTGATCAGAACAGGGCCCCGACCTACCCATAACCTATCTACATATATACACAAGATGTACACAAAACTTCAAGACCCGGCAACTCCGAAGGACGGGGAGCTTACCGATAAAGCTGAACTCGGGCAACACCTACTGAAGAGGTCTACCCATCTGTCTGTCTGAACCTGCACGCATGAAATGCAGTGCCCCAGAAAAGAACGTCAATACGAAATAATGTACCGAGTATGTAAAGCAATATACAGAAAGCCGAAACTGAACTGATAAAATGAACATATGCTTACCTGCTAATAGTGACTCAACTCTCTTAATATAGTAAGTAAAATAGTTGTACGGCCCTATGAGGCTCGGTGTGTGTGTGTATATATATATATATATATATATATAATTGCTCTGCCGTAGTAAGCTCTCTCATAGGCGCTCGGCCATACTAGGCTTTGTATCTCGACCAATTGGGCTGGCTCATAGGCGCTCGACCATAGTAGGCTCGGTATATAATTTACCATCTAATCGGAGGTTTCCCAATAGGGTCCTGCCCATCGATTATAGCTCGATGGTAATGAAAATACTGTATACTATATATATATACCTGCTCTCTTTACTGGAAGAAGATAATACTCAATTGAACATAAAGTACCGATAAGGAAGAATACTGTAACTTATGAGACTAGGAAAATATACGTAAATTTTGGGATATGAATTTTTCTTTATGCCTCATTATCCATCTTGTGTAATTACGAGATGATGCAAAATGAAGCAAGGGTTTATCCTTAACATACTTGGAGTAGGTAAAAAATCTGTGTGATATTCTTGAGAAGGTTTACACCGTACTCCCTTAAAATTGCAAAATCTCACATTGCTTATGATACTACGAAACCTCTGTTTGAATTATTAAAAATCCTTAGCTTCAGATGGCCTTCAACATTGGATTCAGGTGCCCTTTTCGTTTGCTTCAGATGATCCTTTTCTATTCTCTCCCATGAAGAAAATATGCATCTCTTAATCCTTAAAAGATATGAAGCCTCCTAACGTTTAATAGATCTCTTTAAGATATTTTTTCTGATTCTATCTAATGAAGAAGATATGAATCTCTTAATCCTTAAAAGGTATATAGCCTCCTAATGTTTTAAAAGGTCTCTTTAAAAGATTTTGTAACGACCCCAAAACTACCCTGGTCGTGATGGCACCTATCGTGATACTAGGCCAGCCAATTCTATTTTCAAAACATAAATAACCTTTCGTTTATATCATTTCTAAACCGATAATTCATAATAGTTTCATTTAACCATTTTTAAACAGACTAAGATATGTCGAATAATAGATACAACCCAAAATCCCGGAGTCACTGGTCATGAGCATCTAAAGACAATTCAAGTTTGGAAAATAAGCACTATAATAGTAAGAAGGAGAAGGGCAAGGATGCAGACGCGTGCAGCTACCTCGCAAATCTCTGTGAATATTGGGTACAGTAAATCAACTCTCAGTCAGCCCTAGCACCTGAATCTGCACACAAGGTGCAGAGAGTAATGTGAGTCGCCAACTCAGTAAGTAATAATAGTAAATAACGTCTGAGATCTACGAAACACATAAACAAGTCATCAATCCACAGTAAATACAATTTTTCTTTCAAAACTCATAAATACGACAATTTGTAACACTTGAAAGTCGATTTCAGTAAAATTCCTTTGAAAATGTACCTTTCAACAATTTCCATAGAAATCAAGATAATTTAATATAGAAATGATAGAAAACATAAATAGCTTCTCGGGCAGAAAAAGATATTTCATAAATCGCCCCTCGGGCATAACATCACTCAGAATCAGTCACTCAGCATGCCTCACAATCACTCGGTATCAGCCCCTTGGGCATACCTCACAGTCACTCATGCCTCCCAATCACTAGGCACTCGCCACTCGCACTCAGTAGGTAAATGAACTCACTGGGGGTGTACAGACTCCGGAGGGGCTCCTTCAGCCCAAGCGTTGTAATAAGCCAAATCATGGCATCAATCACTCTGGCACTCGGCCTATCAATAACATGCTGTGGCGTGCAGCCCGATCCCATATTATATCCTCACAAATCAAGCCCTCGGCCTCACTCAGTCATCATAAACAGTATAACATGCTGCGGTGCGCAGCCCGATCCTATAATATCCTCATAACATAGGCCCTCAGCCTCACTCATTCAGAAACCTCTCAAAAAGCCACTCGGGCTATCAGTAAAAAATGGGGTACTCGACCCAAAATATTATTTTATATCTCAAAATAGTGTAAATAAGATTGAGTTTCGAAATCAGTAAAGCAAAATATGGATGAGTGTAAATCATAAGTCAACATAGTGAGGAATAATAATAAAAAGCCCCCAAGGGGTCCAAACACTTGGCACGAGGCACAAATACGACATTCCACCCAAAACATAGTAATAATATTTAAAACATGAAATATCATATAATTTATAATCAAATACGCAACTTATAGTTGCTACGAGACGGACCAAGTCAAATCCCCAAACAGTGTACGCCACACACTCGTCATCTAGCATGTTCGCCACTCCAAAATAGTGATACAATGCAAAGTCCGGGGTTTCAAACCCTCAGGACAAGATTTACAGTCATTACTTACCTCAATCCGAGAAAAATCCTACTCCAAAATGCCTTTTCCCCTCGAATCAGCCTCCAATCGACCGGAATCTAGCCACAATTAATTCAATTCAGTCAATACTAATAATAGGAATTAATTCCATATGAAATACTACAATTTCCATTAAAAATCCGAAATTGCACTAATAATTCGCCTATGGGACCCATGTCTCGGAACTTGGCAAAAATCACGGAATATGAACTTCATCCAACCACGAGTCCAATCATACAAATTTTACAAAAATCCGACAACAATTCGGCCTCCAAATCATCAAATCTTATTTTTAAATCCCGAGGAGCAAATTCCCGATTTATACTTCAAAAATACGTAATCTAGCCGGGATATTCAATGATAATTCAATAACATCGACTAACAATGATCACAAGGGACTTACCTCAAGAATTCCTGTAATTTCTCGCTCAAAATCGCCCAAAACCCGAGCTTGGAAGTACAAAAATGAGAAAAAACTCGGAGTGCTCGACTTAAACACTGTCCAGAATTTACGCTACTGTTCATGCTAGTGTTCACGCCGGTGCGGTCACTGTTCACGCACGTGCGAAAAATGCCATAGCTGCCCAGAAATTTCAGCAGCTAAATTCAAGTCCGAATTGATCCGTTAATCTTCTGAAATCCACCCGAGGCCCTCCGGACCTCAACAAAATACACCAAAAAGTTCTAAAACATCATATGAACTTTGTAGAAACCTCAAATCACATCAAATAATACTAAAACCGTGAATCACACCCCAATTCAAGCTTAAAGAAACTAAGAACGTCCAACTTCTATATTCGATGCAAAAACCTATCATATCAAGTCCGATTGACCTAATATTTTGCACACAAGTCATAAATGACATAATGAAGCTATGAAAATTTTCAGAATTGGGTTCCGACCCTGATATCAAAAAGTCAACCCCCCGGTAAAACTTCCAAATATAAATTTCTTATTTTCGCCATTTCAAGCCTAATTTAGCTACGGACTTCGAAATAAATATCTGGACACACTCCTAAGCCCAAAATCACCATACGGAGCTATTGGAATCATCAAAATTCCATTCCAAGGTCGTTTGCTCAAAAGTCAAATCTTCGGTCAAACTTAAGAAATCTTTAGCCTTAGATTTCTAGATTCCGTTAAATGGCGATAATTTGAGCTAGGAACCTCCGAATTCGATTTCGGGCATATGACCAAGTCCGAAATCATGATACGCAACTACCGGAATGGTCAAAACTCAAATCCGGGTTTGTTTGCTCAAAATGTTGACCGAAGTCAACTCAGTTGAGTTTTAAAGCTCTAACTCACCTTTTAATCCATTTTTCACATAAAAACCTTCCAGATTATTATACAGACTACGCAAGTTGAGGAATTATTGATAGCGTTTTTCAAGGTCTTAAAATAACGAGATGATTATTTAATTTAAAGATGACATTTTGGGTCATCACATTCTCCATCTCTAAAACAAACGTTCGTCCTTGAACGTACTAAGAATTATTTTCAGGTTACCAAATTGATGATTTTATTTTTACACAAATATTCGCGGTTGATCGCACATTACTACATTTGACATAAGTCCGACGACACCATTTCAATTGAGATCATTTCCTTTATCCATATTTGTAAGCTTTTAGATCATTTTCTTACACTCCAATCATTTCCAGAAAGGTCCGATTTTCACGTCAACACACGATATTAGTCTCGATTGGCTATAGCAACTCGTGCCTACGCACCCATCAACTACGAGGTGTTACATTCTCCCCCACTTAGGGCCATTCGTCCCCAAATGAGAAGTAGAGTCCGTCCTCAAACACATAATGTAACTTATCTCTTTCTTTTCACATCTCACTATCCCAAAAAAATTTTTTAACTCCCAAATTTTTTGAATTTTCAGCAGAGTCTCCCTTGTAATTGGGCCTATCCAACTGTCGGAGTAACACCAAAACATTTCTAACAACATGTCCACAACCGAACAAAGCACCACAAAGTATATCAATAACACTAATCTCCGCATTTCAAGCATGGCTTTATCACAATGATATCTTGACATGAAACGCATCATATGTATGACCATAACCACATCTCTGGTCTTAATAGTTGTTCATAATAGATTACATCATCGCCAATTAACCTCATGTTAACAAAATCTCGTTTCAAACCTCTAGTTTACTAACAACGAGACATGAAGATCTCATAATTAGTTACCCAAATTATCGAGTAACAATTTACATCCCCTGGGCACTCACCTTTAGGCTAAAACTCAATAATTACAATACAAATCTGGCAAATTATGCACAAAGATATTCATACAAGAATTTTCAAATAAGTCTAATAGGCATGCCTCCCTATAAGTACTAAAGTACAAATTTTAATTTCACAAAGAGAGCATTTAAACACATAATTCTTTTTTTTTTCACCAAAAGGACCTCGTCCTTATATAACATCTACCGCAACTTGTAGCCCGGATAAATATTTCACATTATATTAAAATGAAAGGATCTCGTCCTCAGTTCTGAATAACAAATATTATGCACAGCGTGCCAATCGAAATATTTCATTTTCTTCTTTCAAATATTTTCCGTTTAACAAAATCACAACATATAATGATAGACATATCCATCTCCATCAAATCTCCCAATAGGAGTATTCACATAAGCAGATTTCAGAATGACGAAGCTCAGTCATAAGTGGAGCACAAAAGGAGGACTTGTCTCGATACTCAGAATCGAATCAAGTTAAGAAAATTGTTATTTTATAATAATTCGAGACCGGACTTGTAACGACACCATATGGTGTTGCGACCTCAGTCATACCATAGAAAATATATCAACAGGCTGGGTCTCCACCTCTAGGAGTCTCACCTCCACCTGTAACATGCTGACCCATACCTCTGGCTGGTCATGTAAGTGGTGTAGTAACTGCAATGAGACACGTAGCCTGAGTGATTTTATAAAATATGTTTCTCCCAAGTCCAGGACAATTTTCCAATGATGTGCCTAGTACTACCACATTCATAACAATCCCTTTGAGGGTTCCGCTGCTCATACTGAGTGTATGCTAGATAACTGGAATAGCCATTATACGAACCTTGCGTCAATAGTGCATTAAAAGAACTTACTAGAGCACCCCGATTAATTAGATATATTGACTGGGTTGGCCTGCTGCCCGAGCCCCTATCATAATGATTTGTAGTTGTAGAGTAGAATCCGCTGAATCCTTTCAAGCCTCGAGATCTCTTGGTCTCCTTAGCTTCCTCTTTTCCTCATCCTGAACACATTCTAACATTTTGGCAATTTCTACCACTAGCCGAGATGAAGCACCAACCTGTAGCTTCCCGAGTGGTACAAAATTCCAATATCATAATTGAGTCCTTTAATGAGTTTGTTGACTCGCTCTCTGGATGTAGAAACCAAAGTAGGAGTATGATGGCTAACTTATTGAACCTGATGACATATTCTGACATTGTCATGGTGACATGACACAACCGTTCAGATCCCATATGCCACATATTACAGAGAATCCTGGAGACAAACTCCTTCAAAAACATTTCTGAGAACTGATTCGAGTAGGTGGTGTTGCATTGGCTAGTCTGCCCTCTTCATAGCCTTTCCACAAACACCGGCGGCTAATTTCTTCTTTTGCTATGTTGACCCAACACTGCTGAGCTAACCTATTTATTCATATACTCTTTGATTCTTCTTTGGGGTAACTCTTTCCCCTAATTATGCACAACGATCACAAAAGTATAGCTCCATCAAGATAAATCTTGGCACGAACTACATAGTCCAGAAGATCGTCAACCACTGTACTTCCTCTGGAGCACCCCAAAATCTGCAACCTTGACATTCACACTGAGCAGACCTTCTGTAAATTTAAAGTTGTTTTTTTTTTTTCTAACTCCTTTGATACTGAAGTATTGGATTATTGAGTAGGCAGACATACCGAAAGTCCCAACCTTATCCCCTACATGTCTCGCGCCTTAAATATGTGTAAATTATTGGGGAGCCTTTCAGTACCATATATATATACATTTCAGGCCTAAACATATATAACATATGACCATTCGATCCATTCATTGATAGTAGACATCCCCATTTGGTGCGAAGTCACGGGTCACAACGTCCAATATCCACAATGTTGACCTTTGTAACTCATATAAATCAACCATACGCCAAGGTCCGTTGCACCCCTACATGATTCACTAGGTGATCTTCTCAATACGTCCACATAGACGAAACCATAACGGGTCTAGTAAATATATAATCTTTCCACCACCTCTTGGCGGAACTCGTCATCTGAAACGCAGTAAAGTGAACCCCTATTTCTTTCAACTATTCCCATGTTCTGCAATACTTCATAGCAGCGGTTCAGAAAATCTCGTGGGTCCTCAGAAGGTGTACCACTGAAATGGACTGGCAATAGCTAGGTAAACTTGTCCATTCTCACCAAATCCTGAAAAGACACGGCATGCCTGCCATCGACCTGCGCCGCAATAACTGGTTGAGCTTCCCCAACTGGATGAGATTAAGCTAAATCCTTCATAAGCTCATGCAACACAACCCATCTAATTCTTCAAACCATTTGCAAATCTTGCATTCACCCTCGTAACAGTCAATGTAACTCTCATACGCAATCCAAACTCAAACTGCAGCACATGTAATTCATTGGTAAAAGAGGACTCGCTACAAAACAATATAGGGTTCGCACAAACCTCGACACACCCCGCAGGAGATAACCCACCTGCTTAGCCTCAACTAGTATCTCTCTAAATTCTTCCATAATCATAATATTACACAATCACTTAATCTTCCTAAGTCTGAACTCATATCACAATGTGAAATCTACTTCACTTACCAACTAGACAACGTGAAAAGATCCTTTAACACACCGACAACTCGGAGCTATGCATGAAATCACGATGGAAATCAAGTACCAATAGTTCTTTCTACCCTCAAGCAGATCCTTCCCGTCATATCCAAATCATATCAACACACCTCACAGTAACATCATACTCATTCGTATCCATCCAGACATCACTTACACTAATAGGTCACTACCGAACATATAAATCCATAAGCACGTGCTCCCACAATCAAATCCCAGTACTCAAGCCACAGGCAAAACCCGGCCACAAGTCTTCCAGACTGGCCCATCAGCAATATGCCAAAATCACATCTCACACCGTAACCATGGAACTCACAAGCCTTCGATGCACAGCTGATATTGAGTGCTCAAGTGCGCATTTGAATACATGAAAGGAATTCAAAGAGTTATGCTTTTGGCAGAATAAATGGATTCGCACGACAAGAATTCTAGAATGTGAGATTTTTCCTAAGGGTTCTGCAGCCTCTCGAAGATAAGTACAGAAGTCTTCGTACCTATCTGCGAGACTCTACTAAACCTGCTCATGACTCGTGAGACCTATGTAACCTAGGCTCTGAACCAACTCGTCACGACTCCAAAACTACCCTGGCCATGATGGCGCCTATCGTGATACTAGACCAGCCAATTCTATTTTCAAAACATAAAGAACCTTTCGTTTATATCATTTCTAAACCGATAATTCATAACAGTTTCATTTAAGCATTTTTAAACAGACTAAGATATGTCGAATAATAGATACAACCTGTAGCTTCCCGAGTTGTACAAAATTCCAATATCATAATTGAGTCCTTTAATGAGTTTGTGGACTCGCTCTCTGGATGTAGGAACCAAAGTAGGAGTATGACGGCTAACTTATTGAACCTGATGACATATTCTGATATTATCATGGTGACCTGACACAACCTTTCAGATCCCATATGCCACATATTACAGAGAATCCTGGAGACAAACTCCTTCAAAAACATTTCTGAGAACCGAGTCGAGTAGGTGGTGTTGCATTGGCTAGTCTGCCCTCTTCATAGCCTTTCCACAAACACCGGCGGCTAATTTCTTCTTTTGCTATGTTGACTCAACACTGCTGAGCTAACCTATTTATTCATATACTCTTTGATTCTTCTTTGGGGTAACTCTTTCCCCTAATTATGCACAACGATCACAAAAGTATAGCTCCATCAAGATAAATCATGGCACAAACTACATAGTCCAGAAGATCGTCAACTACTTTACTTCCTCTGAAGCACCCCAAAATCTGCAACCTTGACTTTCACACTGAGCAGACCTTCTGTAAATTTAAAGTTGTTTTTTTTCTAACTCCTTTGATACTGAAGTATTGGATTATTAAGGAGGCAGACATACCGAAAGTCCCAACCTTATCCCCTGCATGTCTCATGCCTTAAATATGTGTAAATTATTGGGGAGCCTTTGAGTACCATATATATATATATATATATTTCAGGTCAAAACATATATAACATATGACAATTCGATCCATTCATTGATAGTAGACATCCTCATTTGGCGCGAAGTCACGGGTCACAACGTCCAATAATCCACAATGTTGACCTTTGTAACTCATATAAATCAACCATACGCCAAGGTCCGTTGCACCCCTACATGATTCACTAGGTGATCTTCTCAATACGTCCACATAGACGAAACCATAACGGGTCTAGTAAATATATAATCTTTCCACCACCTCTTGGCGGAACTCGTCATCTGAAACGCAGTAAAATGAACCCCTATTTCTTTCAACTATTCCCATGTTCTGCAATACTTCATAGCAGCGGTTCAGAAAATCTCGTGGGTCCTCAGAAGGTGTACCACGGAAATGGACTGGCAATAGCTAGGTAAACCTGTCCATTCTCACCAAATCCTCAAAAGACAAGGCATGCATGTCATCGACCTGTGCCGCAATAACTGGTTGAGCTTCCCCAACTGGATGCGATTAAGCTAAATCCTTCATAAGCTCATGCAACACAACCCATATAATTCATCAAACCATTTGCAAATCTTGCATTCACCCTCATAACAGTCAATCTAACTCTCATACGCAATCCAAACTCAAACTGCAGCACATGTAATTCATTGGTAAAAGAGGACTCGCTACAAAACAATATAGGGTTCGCACAAACCTCGACACACCCCGCAGGAGGTAACCCACCTGCTTAGCCTCAACTAGTATCTCTCTAAATTCTTCCATAATCATAATATTAAACAATCACTTAATCTTCCTAAGTCTGAACTCATATCACAATGTGAAATCTATTTCACTTACCAACTAGACAACATGAAAAGATCCTTTAACACACCGACAACTCGGAGCTATGCATGAAATCACGATGGAAATCAAGTACCAATAGTTCTTTCTACCCTCAAGCAGATCCTTCCCGTCATATCCAAATCATATCAACACACCTCACAGTAACATCATACTCATTCGTATCCATCCAGACATCACTTACACTAATAGGTCACTACCGAACATATAAATCCATAAGCACGTGCTCCCACAATCAAATCCCAGTACTCAAGCCACAGGCAAAACCCGGCCACAAGTCTTCCAGACTGGCCCATCAGCAATATGCCAAAATCACATCTCACACCGTAACCATGGAACTCACAAGCCTTCGATGCACAGCTGATATTGAGTGCTCAAGTGCGCATTTGAATACATGAAAGGAATTCAAAGAGTTATGCTTTTGGCAGAATAAATGGATTCGCACGACAAGAATTCTAGAATGTGAGATTTTTCCTAAGGGTTCTGCAGCCTCTCGAAGATAAGTACAGAAGTCTTCGTACCTATCTGCGAGACTCTACTAAACCTGCTCATGACTCGTGAGACCTATGTAACCTAGGCTCTGAACCAACTCGTCACGACTCCAAAACTACCAAGGCCATGATGGCGCCTATCGTGATACTAGACCAGCCAATTCTATTTTCAAAACATAAAGAACCTTTCGTTTATATCATTTCTAAACCGATAATTCATAACAGTTTCATTTAAGCATTTTTAAACAGACTAAGATATGTCGAATAATAGATACAACCTGTAGCTTCCCGAGTTGTACAAAATTTCAATATCATAATTGAGTCCTTTAATGAGTTTGTGGACTCGCTCTCTGGATGTAGGAACCAAAGTAGGAGTTTGACGGCTAACTTATTGAACCTGATGACATATTCTGATATTGTCATGGTGACCTGACACAACCTTTCAGATCCCATATGCCACATATTACAGAGAATCCTGGAGACAAACTCCTTCAAAAACATTTCTGAGAACCGAGTCGAGTAGGTGGTGTTGCATTGGCTAGTCTGCCCTCTTCATAGCCTTTCCACAAACACCGGCGGNCATCCAAATCATATGAACACACCTCAGAGTCACATCATACTCATTCGTATCCATCCAGACATCACTTACACTAATAGGTCACTACCGAATATATAAATCCATAAGCATGTGCTCCCATTATCAAATCCAAGTACTCAAGCCACAGGCAAAACCCGGCCACAAGTCCTCCATACTGGCCCATCAGCAATATGCCAAAATAACATCTCACACCGTAACCATGGAACTCACAATCCTTCGATGCACAGCTGATATTGAGTGCTCAAGTGCACATTCGAATACATGAAAGGAATTGAAAGAGTTATGCTTTTGGCTGAATAAATGGATTCGCACGACAAGAATTCAAGAATGTGAGATTTTTCCCAAGGGTTCTACAGCCTCTCGAAGATAAGTACAGAAGTCTTCGTACCTATCCGCGAGACTCTACTAAACTTGCTCATGATTCGTGAGACCTATGTAACCTAGGCTTTGTACCAACTTGTCACGACTCCAAAACTACCCTGCCGTGATGGCGCCTATTGTGATACTAGACCAGCCAATTCTATTTTCAAAACATAAAGAACCTTTCGTTTATATCATTTCTAAACTGATAATTCATAACAGTTTCATTTAAGCATTTTTAAACAGACTAAGATATGTCGAATAATAGATACAACTTGTAGCTTCCCGAGTTGTACAAAATTTCAATATCATAATTGAGTCCTTTAATGAGTTTGTGGACTCGCTCTCTGGATGTAGGAACCAAAGTAGGAGTTTGACGGCTAACTTATTGAACCTGATGACATATTCTGATATTGTCATGGTGACCTGACACAACCTTTCAGATCCCATATGCCACATATTACAGAGAATCCTGGAGACAAACTCCTTCAAAAACATTTCTGAGAACCGAGTCGAGTAGGTGGTGTTGCATTGGCTAGTCTGCCCTCTTCATAGCCTTTCCACAAACACCGGCGGCTAATTTTTTCTTTTCCTATGTTGACTCAACACTGCTGAGCTAACCTATTTAGTCATATACTCTTTGATTCTTCTTTGGGGTAACTCTTTCCCCTAATTATGCACAACGATCACAAAAGTATAGCTCCATCAAGATAAATCTTGGCACGAACTACATAGTCCAGAAGATCGTCAACCACTGTACTTCCTCTGAAGCACCCTAAAATATGCAACCTTGACTTTCACACTGAGCAGACCTTCTGTAAATTTAAAGTTGTTTTTTTTTTCTAACTCCTTTGATACTGAAGTATTGGATTATTAATGAGGCAGACATACCAAAAGTCCCAACCTTATCCCCTGCATGTCTCATGCCTTAAATATGTGTAAATTATTGGGGAGCCTTTGAGTACCATATATATATATATATATATTTCAGGTCAAAACATATATAACATATGACCATTCGATCCATTCATTGATAGTAGACATCCTCATTTGGCGCGAAGTCACGGGTCACAACGTCCAATAATCCACAATGTTGACCTTTGTAACTCATATAAATCAACCATACGCCAAGGTCCGTTGCACCCCTACATGATTCACTAGGTGATCTTCTCAATACGTCCACATAGACGAAACCATAACGGGTCTAGTAAATATATAATCTTTCCACCACCTCTTGGCGGAACTCGTCATCTGAAACGCAGTAAAGTGAACCCCTATTTCTTTCAACTATTCCCATGTTCTGCAATACTTCATAGCAGCGGTTCAGAAAATCTCGTGGGTCCTCAGAAGGTGTACCACTGAAATGGACTGGCAATAGCTAGGTAAACTTGTCCATTCTCACCAAATCCTGAAAAGACATGGCATGCCTGCCATCGACCGGCGCCGCAATAACTGGTTGAGCTTCCCCAACTGGATGAGATTAAGCTAAATCCTTCATAAGCTCATGCAACACAACCCATCTAATTCCTCAAACCATTTGCAAATCTTGCATTCACCCTCGTAACAGTCAATCTAACTCTCATACGCAATCCAAACTCAAACTGCAGCAGATGTAATTCATTGGTAAAAGAGGACTCGCTACAAAAAAACATAGGGTTCGCACAAACCTCGACACAACCCGCAGGAGATAACCCACCTGCTTAGCCTCAACTAGTATCTCTCTAAATTCTTCCATAATCATAATATTACACAATCACTTAATCTTCCTGAGTCTGAACTCATATCACAATGTGAAATCTACTTCACTTACCAACTAGACAACGTGAAAAGATCCTTTAACACACCGACAACTCGGGGCTATGCATCAAATCACGATGGAATTCAAGTACCAATAGTTCTTTCTACCCTCAAGCAGATCCTTCCCGTCACATTCAAATCATATGAACACACATCGCAGTCACATCGTACTTATTCGTATCCATCCAGACATCACTTACACTAATAGGGTCACTACCGAACATATAAATCCATAAGCACATGCTCCCACAATCAAATCCCAGTACTCAAGCCACAGACAAAATCCAGCCACAACTCCTCCAGACTGGCCCATCAGCAATATGCCAAAATCACATCTCACACCGTAACCATGGAACTCACAAGCCTTCGATGCAGAACTGATATTGAGTGCTCAAGTGCGCATTCGAATACATGAAATGAATTCAAAGAGTTATGCTTTGGGCTGAATAAATGGATTCGAAGATAAGTACAGATGTCTTCGTGCCTATCCGCGAGACTCTACTAAACCTGCTCATGACTCGTGAGACCTATGTAACCTAGGCTCTGATACCAACTTGTCACGACTCCAAAACTACCCTGGCCGTGATGGCGCCTATCGTGATACTAGACCAGCCAATTCTATTTTCAAAACATAAAGAACCTTTCGTTTATATCATTTCTAAACTGATAATTCATAACAGTTTCATTTAAGCATTTTTAAACATACTAAGATATGTCGAATAATACATACAACCCAAGATCCCGGAGTCACTGGTTATGGGCATCTAAAGACAATTCAAGTTTGGAAAATAAGCACTATAATAGTAAGAAGGAGATGGGCAAGGATGCAGACGCGTGCAGCTACCTCGCAAGGTGCAGGGAGTAAATCAACTCTCAGTCAATCCTAGCACTTGAATCTACACACAAGGTGCAGGGAGTAATGTGGGTACGCCAACTCAGTAAATAATAAAAGTAGATAATGTTTGAGAACTACGAAACACATAAAACAAGTCATCAATCCACAGTAAATACAATTCTTCTTTCAAAATTCATAAATACGATAATTTGTAACTCTTGAAAGTCAATTTCAGTCAAATTCCTTTAAAAATGTACCTTTCAACAGTTTCTATAGAAATCAAGATAATTTAATATAGAAATGGTAGAAATCATAAATATCCTCTCGGGCAAAAAAAAATATTTCATAAACCGCCCCTCGGGCATAACATCACTCAGAATCAATCAATCAACATGCCTCACAATCACTCGGTATCAGTCCTTCGGGCATACCTCACAATTACTCATGCCTCCCAATCACTCGTCACTCGGCACTCGCACTCAGTAGGTATCTGCGCTCACTAGGGGTGTATAGACTCCGAAGGGGATCCTTCAGCCCAAGTGCTATAATAAGCCAAATCATGGCATCAATCACTCTGGCACTCGGCCTATCAATAACATGTTGTGGTGTGCAGCTCGATCCTATATCATATCCTCACAAATCAGGCACTCGGCCTCACTCAGTCATCATAAACAGTATAACATGTTGCAGTGCGCAGCCCGATCCCATAATATCCTCACAACATAGGCCCTCGGCCTCACTCAGTCAGAACCCTCTCAAAAAGCCACTCGAGCTATCAGTAAAAAAATGGGGTACTCGAACCAAAATATCATTTTATATCTCAAAATAGTGTAAATAAGACTAAGTGTCGAAATCAGTTAAGCACAATATGACTGAGTGAAAATCATAAGTCACCACAGTGAGGAATAATAATAAAAAGCCACCAAGGGTTCCAAACACTTGGCACGAAAACCCAAATACGGCATTCCGCCCAAAACATAGTAATAATCTTTAAAACATGAAATATCATATGATTTATAATCAAATACGCAACTTAATAGTTGCTACGGGACGGACCAAGTCACAATCCCCAAATAGTGTATACCACACACTCGTCATCTAGCATGTGCGCCACTCCAAAATAGTGATACAATGTGAAGTCCGGGGTCTCATACCCTCGGGACAAAGTTTACAGTCATTACATACCTCAATCTGAGAAAAATACTACTCCAAAATGCCTTTGCCCCTCGAATCGGCCTCCAATCGACGGAATCTAGCCACATTTAATTCAATTCAGTCAATACTCGACAAAAATCACGAAATATGAACCCCCATCCAACCACGAGTCCAACCATACAAATTTTACCAAAATCCGGCAACAGTTCGGCCTCCAAATCATCAAATCTTATTTTTAAATCCCTAGGCCTAACTTCCCGCTTTACACCTCAAAAACACACCGGGATATTCAATGATAATTCAATAACATTGACTACCAATTATCACAAGGGACTTACCTCAAGAATTCCCGTGATTTCTCGCTCAAAATCGCCCAAAACCCGAGCTTGGAAGTCCAAAAATAAGAAAAAACTCGGAGTGCTCGACTTAAACACTGTCCGGAATTTACACTACTGTTCATGACTCTTCATGCTACTATTCACGCAGGTGCGGCCACTGTTCACGCAGGTGCAAAAAATGCAGAAGCTGCCCAGAAATTTCAGCAGCTAAATTCAAGTCCGAATTGATCTGTTAACCTTTCGAAATCCACCCGAGGCCCTCGGGACCTCAAGAAAATACACCAACAAGTTCTAAAACATCATACGAACTTAGTCAAAACCTCAAATCACATCAAATAATACTAAATCCGTAAATCACACCCCAATGCAAGCTTAATGAAACTAAGAACGTTCAGCTTCTATATTCGATGCAAAAAACCTATCATATCAAGTCCGATTGACCTAAAATTTTGCACGCAAGTCATAAATTACATAGCGAAGCTATGAAAATTTTCACAATTAGATTCCGACCCTGAGATCAAAAAGTAAACCCCCTGGTCAAACTTCCAAACTTAAATTTCTTATTTTCGCCATTTCAAGCATAATTTAGCCACGGACATCGAAATAAATATCCGGACACACTCCTAAGCCCAAAATCACCATACGGAGCTATTGGATTCATCAAAATTTCATTCCGAGGTCATTTTATCAAAAGTCAAATCTCCGGTCAAACTTAAGAAATCTTTAGCCTTAGATTTCTAGATTCTGTTAAATGGCGATAATTTGAGCTAGGGACCTCCGAATTCGATTTCGGGCATATGACCAAGTCTGAAATCATGATACGGAACTACCGAAATGGTCAAAACTCAAATCCGGGTTCGTTTGCTCAAAATGTTGACCGAAGTCAACTTAGTTGTGTTTTAAATCTCTAATTCACCTTTTAATCCATTTTTCACATAAAATCCTTCCGGAAAATTATACAGACTATGCACGCAAGTTGAAGAATTATTGATAGCGTTTTTCAAGGTCTTAAAACACCGAGATGATTATTTAATTTAAAGATGACATTTTGGGTCATCACATATTTGTCTGATTCTATCCAATGAAGAATATATGCATCTCTTAATCCTTAAAAGGTATATAGCCTCCGAAAGTTTTAAAAGGTCTCTTTAAGAGATTTTTTTGATTCTCTCAAATGTTGAAGGTTTTTCCTTTTAATTTATTGCCACCTACCCAACATGACTAATGAGTCATTTGTTTTGGGTAGTGGCTTGATGCCAACATATAGTGGGGGAGGGGTTTTATTCTTATCCAATAATAAATTAACTAATTAGGTAATATCTCGCTACCCGGTAATTAATCAATTACCCACAGAATTAAGAATTGTCTTAAATTACTTAAACTTCTACTTATTTTTAATACACTTAATACATCATAGTATCACGGTCATATGGTACCTTGCATGGTACTAGTCCATACATATCGGTTATTATCGCTCAGCCCGTATTTTATCCCAAATCGACAACCTTCAACGAAACTCATTTTCTTTGATTTGCTTACCTTCTCTCCTTCACGAATTTACTCATCATGTGTTTCAAATATCATAATGCTTATAATCTCAAGAAAATCTTATCCCCGAGTCTATGTTAATTAACTGAAGACAAAACTATAATGTACGAAAAATGCAAGATAAAACATTTTCTCTCTACAACGTTATTATCACTTATCCCGCTAAACCTACGACTGTGACATGTAATGAGACAATGCAGCATAATGATAGTTATTCAGAGGATCTGGAAGAGGGTATAATACCTGAGGAAATTGTCAGAGAAGCGAAAAACTTTGAAAACAAGCCTAAGTCCAATTTGGACGAGTCAGAGACAGTTAACTTAGGGGACTCTGAAACAGTCAAGGAAACACGTATAAGCATTCATCTATCACCGTCAGAGAAGGAAGAATACGTCTGGTTCCTTAAAGAGTATGAAGATATTTTTTCATGGTCCTACGATGATATGACTTGTTTGAGAACATCCATAATGGCTCACAAGCTACCTACCGATCCCATGTGTCCACCTGTAAAATAGAAACTCAGAAATTCAAGCTAGATATGAGTTTGAAAATAAAAGAGGAAGACACTAAGAAAATCAAAGCCAAGGTTCTCATAGTAGTTGAGTATCTGACTTGGTTGGCCAACGCCGTGCCAGTCCCAAAGAAAGACGGGAAGGTCAGAGCATGTATTGATTATCAGAACATAAACAAAGTGAGTCCCAAAGATGATTTCCCATTGCCTAATATACACATATTGATCGACAACTGTACCAAGCATGAACTCTAGTATTTTGTGGATTGCTTCGCATGGTATCATCAGATCGGGATGGATGAAGAGGATTCTAAAAAGACAGCCTTTATCACACCATGGGGAATGTGTTTCTATAAAATGATGTTGTTTGGCCTGAAGAATGCTGGAGGCACTTACATGAGAGCTATGACAACTATTTTCCATGACATTATACACAAGGAAATAGAGGTGTACGTGGATGACATCATCATCAAATCCAGAAAAATCACAGATCATATAGTAGACTTAAAGAAATTCTTCGATCGACTTCGAAAATACAATCTGAAATTGAATCCCGCAATGTGTGCCTTCGGAGTCCCAGCCGGGAAATTGCTAGGATACATCGTCAGCCACCGAGGGATTGAATTGGACCCGTCAAAGATCAAAGCTATCCAGGTCTTGCCACCTCAAAAGAACAAGAAATATGTGATGAGTTTCTTAGAGCATCTCAACTACATCAACCGTTTCATAGCACAATCAACTATGATCTGTCAACCGATTTTCAAAATGTTGAAGAAAGATGTTGCAACAAGTTGGACTGAAGAATGTCAAAAAGCCTTCGACAAAATCAAGGAGTATTTATCTAAACCACCTGTTCTAGTACCACCGGAACCATGGAGACCTTAGTTGCTTTATTTATATATACTAGATGGGGCTTTTGGTTGTGTTTTGGGACAACACGACGAGACGGGAAGAAAGGAGCATGCCATATATTATCTGAGTAAGAAATTCACACCCTATGAAGTACGGTACTCTTTGCTGGAGCGCACCTGCTGCTTTGACATGGATAGCTCAAAAGTTGAGGAACTACTTCTATGCCTACACAAAATATCCCACATCAAGGATGGATCCGCTAAAATACATCTTCCAGAAACTCATGCCTACGGGAAAGTTAGCAAAAGGGCAGATATTGTTGAGTGAGTTCGACATCATCTATGTAACTCAGAAGGCGGTCAAAAGAGAAGCATTGGCGGATCATTTGGCAGAAAATCTTGTAGACGGAGAAAACAAACCCTTGAAAACATACTTTCCGGACAATGAAATATCATTCGTAGGAGAAGATATCACTGAAGCATATGAGGGTTAGAGAATGTTCTTCGATGGAGCTGCAAACTTCAAAGGAGTGGGTATCGGAGTTGCCTTAGTGTCAGAAACAGTCCAACATTATTCAGTATCCGCAAAATTAAGGTTTCCATGTACCAACAATATGGCAAAATATGAGGCCTGCATCTTAGGACTCGGGTTAGCCATTGACATGAATGTTTAGGAATTGCTGGTGATTGGAGATTCCGACCTTTTGGTACATCATGTTTTAGGAGAATGGGCTACAAAGAACACCAAAATATTTCCATATTTGTATTGTGCACAAGAGATGATCACGAGGTTCATGAAGATAGAATTCAAACATGTTCCGAGGGTTCAGAATGAGCAGATGCATTGGCCACTTTGTCTTCCATGATACAACACCTAGACAAGAATTTCATCGATCCTATCCCAATAAGAATTCATAAGCAGCTAGCTTATTGTGCTCATGTTGAAGATGAATGTGATGGAAATCCATGGTTCCACGACATCAAAGAATACTTGGCAAAATGAGAGTACCCGGAGCACGCAAATCACACTCATAAAGGCACACTCTGAAGGTTAGCCAACCACTTCTTTCAAAGTGGAGGAATTTTGTACAGAAGGACTCCAAACCTGGGGTTATTACGCTGTGTCGATGACGTGGAAGAATCCAGATTTCTCGAGGAAATACATGCCGGAACTTGCGGACCGCACATGAATAGATTTGTCTTAGCCAAGAAAATACTAAGAGCAGGATAGTTTTGGATGACTATGGAAACAGACTGCATCAAGTATGTCAAGAATTATCATCAATGCCGGATACATGTTGATATGATATGAGTGCCACCCAATGAACTCAATGTAACAAGTGCACCCTGGCCTTTCTCCACTTAGGGGGGGGGGGGGGGGGGGTCATTGTTCCAAACGAACTCACTGTTTCAAATAGGCATAGGTTCATTGTAGTGGCCATATATTATTTCGTAAAGTGGGTTGAGGCCGCATCTTACAAGGCTGTAACAAAGAAGGTCATTGCAGATTTCGTTCGGGATCGCATTGTTTGTCGGTTCGAAGTACCAGAGTCAATCATCACCGACAACAGCCATGTGTGAAACTTTCAAAATCAAGCATAAGAATTCCATATATACAGGTCGCAAATGAATGGAGTTGTGGAAGCCGCCAACAAGAACATCAAGAAGATACTAAGGAAAATGGTAGATAATTACAAGTAATGGCACAAGAAGCTGCCATTTGCTCTGCTCGATATCATACCACGGTTCGAACATCAACTGGGGTTACTCCCTACCTATTTGTTTATGGTACGGAAATGATTATTCCTGCCAAAGTAGAAATCCCTTCTCTAAGAATCATAAAAGAAGCTGAGCTCAACGATGCAGATAGGTATAGAGCCACTATGAACAATTGGCCTTCATTGATGGAAAGAGGATGAATGCAGTATGTCACGGTCAACTCTACCAGAATAGAATGGCGAGAGCTTTCAATAAAAAGTCCATGCCAAGGAAATTCACACCGGGGCAGTTGGTGCTAAAATAAATTTTCCTACATTAGGATGAAGCCAAGGGGAAGTTTTCACCCAATTGGAAATGTCCCTACAAGGTTCACCGAGTACTAACAGGAGGAGCACACATACTTGCAGAAATGGACGGAGAGATTAAGCCAAAACCTATCAACTCAGACGCAGTCAAGAGATACTATGTTTAGGATTGTTTACATTTCTTCATTTAATGCAACTGAACTACGCTTGGCCTGATTTCCGTTTAAGAGGGGATATGTAGGCAGCCCTGTGGGTTTGGTCACATCTTAATAAAATCTTCATTTTTTCCATGATCAGAAACTGGGGCAGCATTTTGAGGAGGACCCTCAAAATTTTAAAGCAAGTCCAACCAACTTCGTCATACACGAAATAGTCAAAGGGTTGCATTTAAACTGGGGCAGAATTTTGAGGGGGACCCTCTGTAACGACCCGACCGGTCGTTTGGCGTTATCGGGCCCCGTTCCCCTAAATGAAACTTCCATAGCGGCTTATTGTGATTTATGACTTGCGAGGGTGGGTGATCCGCGATTCGGACGTGTTTAGAGTGCTATAGAAACACTTGGTTCCTTAAGGTTGGCCTTTAAGGCCAAGTTTGACTTTGGTCAACATTTTCGGTAAACGACTCCGGAATCGAGTTTCAACGGTTCCGGTAGCTTCGTATGATGATTTCGGACTTGGGCTTATGTTCGGAATAGGTTTTGGATGACCCGGGAGCATTTCGGCGCCCAGTATTGAAATAAGAAGTTCCTTAAGTTTCTATTGTGGTTTGGGACGTGTTTTTATGTTATCGAGGTCCGAACGGAATTCCAATATCGGGAATAGTTCCGTTATGTCATTTACGACTTGCCTGCAAAATTTGGTGTCATTCCGAGTAAAATAGGTCGGTTCGGCGCATTATTAGCGAAGTTAAGAAAACTTAAAGTTCCTAAGTTTGGTTCTAGGGGTTTTGAGGTGTGATTTTGAGTTTTAGCATTGTTTTAGGTGTTCCGAAGGCTCGAGAGAGTCCGTATTATGATTTGGCACTTGTTGGCATATTTGGACAGTGGCTCGGTTGGGCCCAGGTTCCTCCCGAACACCACACGAGGCTAAAAACCAGCTGAAATAACTGTTGGTGCACCTGTTCTGGTTCACCGCAGGTGCGGTTGCCCAGTCGCAAGTGCGGGACCGCTCCTGCGGTCCCAGCCTTGCAGGTGCAACCCCCATTGGGCAGGCCGTTTCTCACAGGTGCGGACAAAGTTCCACAGGAGCGGAGCCGCAGGTGCGGTCTCCACTCCGCAGGTGCGGGCCCAGGCTTCCTCGTCCATTTTCGCAGATGCGAGCCTTGGCTCGCAGGTGCGAGACCGCAAGTCCGGTCCTCGAGCCGCAGGTGCAGAAACACTGTTCAGACAGTGTGTTTTTATACACGGGATTCAACTCATTTTCCTTATCTCCTTCTTCTTCCTTGGGGCGATTTCCACCATTTTAAAGGGGCAAACGACTTGGTTATTAAAGGTAGGTAAATTCTACTCTAATATTAGATTCATGCATGAATTCCTAGGTATGATTAATCACATAATTAGTGAAGAATCAAGAATTGGATAGTAACCTGCAGCTTTCGATAATTTGAGAATTTACCCGTGAATTAGTTATGAAATCAAGTAAAAATCGTATATTACTGATCCTTAGGCTACGGGTGAGTGTTTCTTTCGAGAATTTTAAGAATCCGAGCATGCGGCCCGTGGTTGGATTTTAGAAGTTCTTCAAGAATGGTGAATTTGGCTAGGTAATAGGAGAATTCGCTGCTTTGAATATAAATTGACATATTTGTACAACATTTGGCTAGTTTCAAGTTCGTGGGTGTCAAGTTTGAGGTTTCGGGCGCATTCTTGACCTGGGGAGTAGGTGCGACGCGAGGTGAGTCTCCTTTCTAACATTGTAAGTGGAAATGTCCCCTAGGTGATTTGAATGCTATATGTGATAACTGTGGGGGCTACGTACGTACAAGGTGGCGAGAATCCGTACGTAGCGGTTATTATTGTTATGTCCGGGTAGCTAGGCTTACACCATGTTTTATGTTTTCCTTGAAATATATTTTATGCTTAGTGAGTTAATGATATATGCGGCTTGTTATCCTGTGATCATGGAATTTAAGTTTTAAGGAATTTTTCACGAAAAGTAACTGATAAATAATAAATGTGTGCATATGACTGCTTCGCAATTTACATTCCGCGAGCGGAGTGTTTTTTCCCCCACTCTCATGGGAGGGGCCCGTACGCCACAGAGAGATTGAAAGATATATACATATTATGGTTCGGGCCGTTCGACCCTCGGCAGTGCACATATATGATCATTATGATGGCTGAGGGCGGTTTTCCTTATCCTGTATGTGCATGTTAAATTGTTAAGAATTCTGTTATGGGTTTTGAGTGTTCAGGTAAATTTTTAAAGGAAAGAAAAGAATAATGAGATAGAAATTGTATATTTACTTTCAGTATTTATTTGAATCACTGTTATTCTAAATGTTTACTGTTTTTATCATCCTTGTACGCCTGTTACTGATATTATATATTGCTAATCATTTTATTGGACCTTAGTGAGTGTCAAGTCGAACTCTTGTCACTACCTCTTCGAGGTTAGGCGGGATACTCACTGGGTACATATTTGTTTATGTACTCATGCTGCACTCTGTACTTAATTATACAGCTTCTGAGGTTGGTGCATCTGGTTATCAGACCGGAGCTCGATTCTGATCTTAGTTGGACCCGACTTCAAGATGAGCTGCTTCTCCTAACGATCCTTGGCAGCACCTTGGAGTTTTCTTTTGCTTATTTCCTATCTATTCCTTTCAGACAGTGGGATTGTATATTATGTTTTGTATATTCTGTGAGTATGCCCGTAGGACTTGTGACACTAGTTCCTGGCACACACGTAGTTGTTATTTTGGTTTACAGGTCTATATATATATATATATTGGCTCATTCTTCTTCATGACTCTTTTGATTAACATTGGTTATTTATACTTGTCAAATCATGTTTTAACTTTTAAAAACTGAGTATATTTTAAAATGTTTAATCCAATAATAAGGAACCTTTAGTATATTAAGAGTCGGCTTGCTGACCCCGCTGTTGGGCACCATCACGACCTCAGCTAGGATTTTGGGTTGTGACACCCTCAAAATTCTAAAGCAAGGAGGTCACAATGTCTCTAAAATATGTCACGGTCATCGGTTCATCTAAATTAATTGTTATTGCATACTACTACTATATTTCAAATAACTATATTCATCAAATGCATGCATTTTTTCAAAAACTTTATTTCTATAACAACCAGATGTTACCCAGGGTAACTCAAATAGGATCTCAAGGTAGGAGCAAAGATAGAACAAGAAAACAAAAGCGCGAACAACCTTCCCCCATAAAACTCATAATATTTCGTTGGATGCAGGGGCAATAAGACAACAATATCCGCAGACACATCAAGTCACAACCTTCAAGACAACAAATTATCTAGCGCAAGCATCTCCAGTTAAGAAATGCTTTACTTTCTCACTATCATTCATCATTTTCTTGCATAAGGCTAAGCATTGCCTCCCAAATTGCATAAGGCTAAGCACTGCATTTCCCTGCATGAGACTAAGCATTGTCTCCTCTTTGCATGAGGCTAATCATTGCCTACCCAATTGCATAAGGCTAAGCACTGTGTTTCCTGCATGACACTAAGCATTGTCTCTTTTTTTGCATGAGGCTAGGAATTTCCCCCCTAATTATATAAGGCTAAGCACTGCCTTTCCCTGCATAAGACTAAGCATTGTTTCTTTTTTCCATTAGGCTAAGCATTGCCTCCCCCAATTGCATAAGTCTAAGCACTGCCTTTCCTGTATGAGGCTAAGCATTGTCTCTTTCTTTGCATGAGGCTAAGCATGTCCTCCCTTCTTGCATAAGGCTAAGCACTGTCTTTCCTGCATGAGACTAAGCATTGTCTCATCTTTACATGAGGCTAAGCATTGCCTCCCTAATTGCATCAGGCTAATCACTACCTTTCCCGACATGAGACCAAGCATTGTCTCCCTCTTTGCATGAGGCTAAGAATTTCCTCCCCAATTGCATAAAGCAAAGAACTACCTTTCCTGCATGTGACTAAGCATTGTCTCTTTCTTTGCATGAGGATAAGAACTGCCTCCCTTCTTGCATAAGGCTAAGCACTCCCTTTCCCTGCATGAGACTAAGCAATTATCCCTCTTTGCATGAGGCTAAGAATATCCTCCCTAATTGCATAAGGCTAAGAACTACCTTTTCCTCAAGATTAAATACTATCTCTATTACGCTATCTAAGACTTGGCACTATCCTCTATTCACCTGGCGCTAAGCACTGCCTCATCTTACACAAGAGTAAGCCTTATCTTGTTTCATTTAGCATATGATCAAGTATCATATCTTTGCATTTCATGGGCTGAAACGTGGCCATTTTGTCCAAAGGCGTCATAGTCCGAAGGCATCATCCTCATAGTTGGAAGACACCATTCCATGGCCTGAGGATCTCTCAAAGTGTACATTATCATTCAAAGGCGTCATAGTCCAGAGGCACCATCCTCATGGACCAAGGATATCATTTCATGGCCTGTGAATCCCTTATCACACGATTCATGGCCCAGGACGTCATGGTCTAAGGACATCATCCTCTCCGTCATAAGACAGCCTTCATGGTCCAAAGGGAAGTTGCATCATGTTTAAATTCTCGCAATAATCCATATATATTTGCCTGCATCGTGTTTTATGTTTTGCGGGTAATCCAGGAAGTAACCGTTCTTCAAACAGGAGCAATCTTCACTCCGGTTTTCGTTCATAACATTCACATCGTGTTTTAAGTTTTGCGGGTAATCCAGGAAGTAACCGTTCTTCAAACAGGAGCAATCTTCGCTCCGATTTTCGTTCATAACGTTGACATCCTGATATATATATATATATATATATACATATACATATACACACACACACACACACACACACTCACTCACTCTCTCAAAACATTAATTTTTCATCATTATTTAGTTCACAAATCTATACAAGCATTTTTATAATTTTCCATAATTACATAAATATTTCATAATTATCCCTTTAAATTATTTGTGATGAATTAGTCATTTAAATTACTATTTTTGCATCCTCATATACGTTTCCTAATATTTTCACTTTATTTCGTATAATTACATTAGCATTTTAAGCTATTTATCTAATTTTGCAATAATTGACTATATTCATATGCATTTTATATGTTTTATAGTGATAAGTCATTATTTTAAATCATTTTAGTGCATAAACATGTTTTTGTTTATTTACTAATCATTTTTATAATTTTTTTTTTTTTTTGATAAATTGTGTGTACTTAAGAGCTGGCCCAACTTTAAAGCAATTTTTGGACCAAAATGACCAACACCTTAGCCCAGAACCCCCAGCCCAAAGCCAAACAAACCCTGTATAATATTCAAACGGTAACAGTTTAATTAACCCGCCCCGTTCATTTTAAATCCTAGCCGTTGATCTTTCAAGATCAACGGCCCTCATTCATTCCCCCATTTTAATTAACTAACCCGCCCCCAAAACCTACCATTTAATCTCAGAAGCCGCCTTTGAATCCACTCCTCTCTTCTTCTACGAACCCTGGTCGCGACATCACTCAACTTCTCCAAATCCAGCTCTAAAATGGAATTAATCACTGATTAACTTACCTTATTAGTCTCCTCTCACTATTGGTCGTCCGTTTGTGGTGTTACTTAGGTGCTTGCCTAAGTTTGGCAAGATAGATCTCTTGAGATCGAATTGAATTGGTTTGAACCTTTGATTCTGATCATTATTTCGTCTATATACATTCAATACCACACTACGTTTAGCCCGATTTTAGTAAGATCTTTATTGATTTGTGCTTTCCCTCTTGAACTAGGGTTTACGTATTTTTGATTTTGCATGCTTTCTTTCCTTATTTTAGGTTTTATTTACTCTGTTTCCTTATTTATTCGTCCGATTTTGCTACTATATAAACCCCTCCCTACTCCCCTTTGAGACAGGCTTGAATCGATATACTTTCACTAAAAATTGGAGCTTTGTTCTTTGAGTCCCCCAATCTCATGTTTTGTACTTCATTTTGGCCGGCTGAAAGCCAAGGCCACTGATTCGAACTTTCTCTCGGTGCGAGCATTTCCCAGAGATATTTTGAAGCTCTTGGGAACTTTGACGCATTGAGATTTTGGGTTCTCGTGGAATTTTTACTCTTTACTGTTGTTCGTTTAACATGTAAGTTACTTTACTTTAGCAATTTCATCCTTATGTATCTCTGATTTGCATGTTGTAACGACCTGGCCGGTCGTTTTAAGAATTTGTGCCCCGATCCCCTATTTACCGCTTCTCCCATGTCTATTTATGTTATTGGAACTTGTCAGTGCGTTGAGTGATGAAATCTTGAGTGATTTTGGACACATAGTCCATAAATGTGGATTTTAGCTTTAGAAAATTTGGCTATAGCTAGAGCTCTGTGAAGACGGATCCAGAATGGAATTACGTCAACTCCGTTAGCTCCTTTGGGTGATTTCGGGGTTAGGAGCGTACTTGGAATGTGTTTTCGAGGTTGGTTGTGGATTTAGGCTTGAATTGTCGAAAGTTAGAAATTCGGCGATTACGGCCGATAGGTGCGATTTTGATATCGGACTCGGAATGGATTTTCGAAAGTGGCAGTGGGTCAGCAATGTCGTTTATCACTTGTGTGCAAAATTTGAGGTCATTCGGATGTGTTTAGACGTGTTTCAGAGTCGGATGTGAATTTTAGAAATTTCCTAAGTTCTTAGGCTTGAATATATGCATAATTGATGATTTTGATGTTACGAGATGTGTTTTTAAGGCTCGACCAAGTTTGAATAAGGTATTAGGGTTGGTTTTTTGCCTAAGTCCTTTGCTGGTTTTCTGGTTTTACAGCAGCAGATAAGTGTTCTCTGCGATCGCGTGAATCAGTTCGCGATCGCCTAGTGTTAGATGGAGGTGGTCAGAGATTGTGTTTCGCGATCACAGAAGTCCAGCCGCGATCGCATTGTTCTGGTCAGTTGGTCTCCGTGATCGCACGCCCACAATCGCGATCGTAATCGCGTAAGGTGTACTGAGGCTGGGGGAGGTGGAGTGTTTTACTCTATGCGGTCACGTGGCCTCAGACGCGATCGCATTGCTGTAGGATCAGAAGGTCCGCGATCGCGATGAAGAAATTTCAGGTGCGTATTTCATTACTCTCCGTGATCGCGACTCATTGTACGCGATCGCATAAGGCAAATGCCTGGGCAGAATATTAAAACCCCAAATCCGAGGGTTTATTCCATTTTCATATTTTCGAATTTGAGAGCTCAAGAAGGGAGATTTTTGAAGACTTTTGTAACTGGGTAACTTGGGTAAGTGATTTCTATCCCTTATAGATCAAATTCCATGATTCCAATCTTAAATTCAACCTTTAATTTCAAAAATTATGGGAAAAAATAGGATGAACTTCATAGAAAGAATTATTGAGATTTTGTTGGGTAATTCACCTCCGATTTGAGAGATTCTTATATGGTTAGACTCGTGAGTGAATGGGTTTCCGAAAAATATAAATTTACCCAATTTCGAGACGTGGGCCCGAGGGACTTTTTGGACAAATTTTCTAAATTCGTGTATTAGCTTATAAATAATTAGTTATTTTGTTCCCTTGAAGTGATATTTACACCGTGAAATCAATTTGAATAGATTTGGGCCACCCGGAGTCCGATACTCGTGGCAAGAGCTTGGTATTGAGTTGATTAGTGCAGTCCAGGTAAGTGGCTTGCCTAATTCTGTGTTGGGGATCTTCCCTTAGGCATTTTTATACTGATTTAGTTATGTGGACGCCGTGTACGCGAGGTGGAGAGTGCGTACACGGTTCATTGTTGCTAAAATCCTATTTTACTCCCATGAAATTGCTCATTTTCATTCATATATTACTGTTTCCTATCTTAAATGAGTAGATAGTCTAAGAGTAAGCATGCCTATCTGTTCTGACTTGAATTCCTCTTATTTGCTACTAGTCACATCATGCTTAGGTAGTTTTACTCTATTCTTTACTGATGTTTTCTGGATTGCTTACTTAAGCCATAATTGACATGTTTCTGCTTGGCATATTTAAATTGGGACTACGGACCGAGATCCGGGAGCTTTCCCTCTATACTGAGATGCATATTTAAATTGGGACTACGGACAGAGATCCGGGAGCTTTCCCCGTGTACTGCATTGCACAATTATTGTTGAGATATATGTTGTGCTGAGCCGAGGGCTCTCTTTATGTTATTAAATCTTTCCATTTTCGTTAATCCTGTTTATCATTGCTTGTCTATCTCTCACTATTTTAAAATTGTATATTGACGTGTTTTACAAACTCAGTAGGGCCTCCACCTGACCTCATCACTACTTGACTGGGGTTAGGCTTGGCACTTACGTAGTATCGAATGTGGAGTACTCATGCCCTTTCCTACGCATGTTTTCCCCATGTGCAGATCCAGGTACCAGCACTCAGTATCGTTGTTAGGAGTTGTCTACCAGCAGCCAGGAAACTGCGAGGTAATTCTACCGCGTACGCAGAATCCCACGAGTCCCCTTCTACTCTAGCATAGGTGTAGAAAGACTTGTACATTTTCCTGCTGTTTCATTGTATATAGCCATATTTGTTAAGAGCTTGTGACTATGGTGACATTCCGGGTTTTGGGAAGTAAAACTATATATGCTGAGCTTATATCTATTTGACATCCTTTATGTCTTTATTTTATTGATTCTGTTATTTCCCGCAAATTATAGGCTTACCTAGTCATAGAGACTAGGTGTTGTCACGATACCTTACAGAGGGTAAATTGGGTCGTGAAAAGTTGGTATTAGAGCGTCTAGGTTCATAGGCGTCACAAGTCACAAGCTAGTTTATTAGAGTCTCGTAGATCGGTGCGGAGACGTCCGTATCTATCTTTTAGAGGCTATGTAACTGTTAAGAACAATCAAATTCTTTGGAATTCCTTATCGTGCTAGTTACTGTCATCAAATTCTTAAACTCTATTCTATTCTTGCTTGCAAATGGTTCGTACCCGTACCGGATGTATTGATGACCAGGCACCTGAGCCCCCAGTTAGATCCACTAGAGGCAGGGGCCGGGGTAAGGGATGAGCACGCGGTGCAGCCTGAGAACCGGCTAGAGCAGAGGCAGAGGAGCCCCTAGAAACAATAGTTGGAGGGGCACAGGAGGTCCCTACTGTTACTCTAGACCTCCAGGAGACATTGGCCCAGTTCTTGAGTGCCTTCAGTACTCTGTCTCAAGCGGGTCTACTCCCGATAGCTCCAGCTACATCCCAGGCCGGAGGAGGGACACAGACTCTCGTGGCGCGTACTCCTGAGCAGGTCCCAGAGTATATTCTTATGCCCTCAGCAGCTCCAGCTCAGCATGAGACTAGGACAGTTGTTCCTGAGGCAGAGCAGCTCTGACTTGAGAGGTACAAGAAGCACCACCCTCCTGAGTTCAGCGGACTAGCTTCGGATGACGCCCTAGGTTTTCTTGAGGGGTGTCATCGCATTCTCCGCACTATGGGTATTGTAGAGACGAGTGGGGTTTCTTTCACTGCTTTGCAGCTGAGGGGAGCAGCTTATCAGTGGTGGTGTGCTTTTGATCTTAGTAGCCCGGACGAGGCAGCTTCACTTACTTGGGCTCAATTTTTCGAGATGTTCTTACTTGAGTTTGTCCCTCAGAGCTTCAGGATGCTTGGCGTGCAGAGTTTGACCAGCTACGCCAGGGTGCGAGGACTGTGTCAGAGTATGCAGTCCAATTCAGTGATTTGGCTCGCCATGCACCAGCGTTGGTTGTCACTGTTAGAGAGAGAGTTCGGCGCTTTATTGAGGGACTCCACCCCAGTATTTGGACCAGCATGGCCAGAGAGCTGGAGACCGATATTACTTACCAGCAGTCCGTGAGTATTTCCCGGAGCATTGACACTATGTTAGCCCGGGACGGGGAGGAGAGAGAGGCCAAGAGGTCTCGAGAGACTGGTCATTTTCCAGGAGCACATGCACCAGCAACACGTTATGGTAGGGGTTTTGTGAGTCACCTTATTCATTCAGCTCTTCCAGCAGCCAACGGTATTCCAGCTCCTCCTAGACCTCAGGAGCCTTATTATGCACCACCAGTATATTAGGTGCCTCTTGCTCGAGGTGCTATCACTGGTCAGCCTAGCAGGCCACTTTAGAGTCAGCAGCGGCTGCCACGTCCTCCGAGGGGTATCTTTGAGTGTGGTGACCCTCATCATATGATCAGGGATTGCCCCAGAGCGAGGAGGGGCGCACCACCTCAGACTTATCAGGGTGCACCCCCTCAGATTTATCAGGCTCCACGTCTTCCACCAAGTCCTCCAGCTATTTCTCCAGCCCCAGCTGCTACCCTACAGCTCTAGGTGGAGGTCAGGGAGGTCGAGGTCTCCCTAGAGGGGGGGGCCAGGCCAGGTACTATGCTCTTCCGGCCCTGTCCGAGGCCATTGCTTCAGATTCCATCATTACAGGTATTATTCCCATTTGTCATAGGGATGCATCAGTGTTATTTGACCCAGGCTCTACATATTCATATGTATCTTCCTATTTTGCTTCACATCTGGGGATAGCCCGGGACTCTTTGAGTTCCCCTGTTTATGTTTCTACTCCGGTGGGAGATTCTCTTATTGTGGATCGCATATATCGGTCATGTTTGATTACTATCAGTGGTTTTGAGACAATAGCTCATTTGCTGCTACTCAGTATGGTATATTTTGATGTTATATTGGGTATGGACTGGTTGTCTCCCTATTATGCTATTCTTGACTTTCATGCCAAGACCGTGATGCTGGCTATGCCAGGATTTCCGAGGTTAGAGTGGAGAGGTTCCTTGGAGTATACCCCCCGCCGAGTCATTTCTTTTCTTAAGGTTCAGCGGATGGTTGGAAAGGAGTGTGATGCATATTTGGCTTATGTGAGAGATGTTAGTACTGAGACCCCTACAGTTGAGTCAATTCCAGTTGTTAGGGACTATTCTGATGTATTTCTAGCTGATCTTCCGGGTATGCCACCCGATAGAGATATTGATTTCGGCATTGACTTGTTGCAGGCAGTCAGCCCATTTCCATTCCTCCTTATCGCATGGCTCCTCCTGAGTTGAAGGAGTTGAAGGAGCATTTACAGGAGTTTCTTGAGAAGGGATTCATCAGGCCCACTGTATCACCTTGGGGCGCTCCGGTGTTATTTTTGAAGAAAAAAGATGGCTCAATGCGTATGTGTATTGACTACCGGCAGCTGAATAATGTGACAGTGAAGAACAGATACCCATTGCCTCACATTGATGATCTATTTGACCAGTTACAGGGTGCTAGGGTGTTCTCCAAGATTGATCTAGGTGCGGGTTATCATCAGTTGAAGATTCAGGAACCGGATATCCCGAAGACTGCCTTCAGGACCAGATATGGCCACTATGAGTTCCTTGTTATGTCATTTGGGCTGACCAATGCCCCAGCAGCCTTCATGCACCTGATGTACAACATATTTCGGCCTTATCTTGATACTTTCGTCATTTTGTTCATTGATGACATTCTGGTATATTCTATGTCCCAGGAGGACCATGAGCAGCACTTAAGGACTGTGCTTCAGACATTGAGGGAGAAGAAGTTGTATTCCAAGTTTTCTAAGTGTGAATTTTGGCTTGATTATGTGGCATTCCTAGGCCACATGGTCTCCTCGGATGGGATCAAAGTATATCTAAAGAAGGTGGAGGCAGTTCAGAGTTGGCCCAGACCGTCCTCAACTACTGAGATCCGCAGTTTCCTCGGTTTGGCTGGGTATTATCGCCATTTTGCGGAGGGATTTTCATCCATTTCAGCGCCTATGACCAGACTGACCCAGAAGGGTGCATCTTTTATATGGATTGAGGAGTGTGGGGAGAGCTTTCAGAATCTCAAGACAACCCTAACTACAGCTCGTGTGTTGGTTTTGCCAACCGGTTTCGGATTCTATACGGTTTATTGCGATGCTTCGAGGATTGGCTTGGGAGCGGCGTTGATGTAGGACGGTAGGGTGATTGCCTATGCGTCCAGGCAGTTGAAGGTCCATGAGAAAAACTACCTTGTTCATGAGCTCGAGTTGGCAACGATTGTTCACTCCCTGAAGATATAGCGCCATTATTTATATGGGGTTCCCTGTGAGATATTCATGAACCATCGGAGTTTGCAGCACATATTCAGGCAGAAGGATCTAAATTTGCGCCAGTGTAGGTGGTTAGAGTTTCTAAAGGACTATGAAATCACTATATTATACCACCCGGGGAAGGCCAATGTCGTGGCCGATGCCTTGAGTCGTCGGGCGGAGAGTTTGGGAAGTTTGGCATACCTTCATGCAGCTGAGAGCCCTCTAGCCTTAGATGTTCAGTCCTTAGCCAGTCAGTTCGTGAGATTGGATCTTTCTGAGCCTTGCCGGTTATTAGCTTGTGTGATTGCTCGATCTCCCTTCATGACCGTACCAGAGAGCGCCAGTATGATGATCCCTACCTTTTGGTTCTTCAGGATAGAGTCTGGTGGCGTGATGCCATAGATGTGACTATAGGAGAGGATGGGGTGATGAGGATGCAGGGCCGTATCTATGTGCCCAATGTAGATGGGCTTCGGTAGTTGATTCTTTAGGAGGCCCATAGTTCGCGGTATTCCATCCATATGGGTACCACGAAGATGTACCAGGATCTGAGACAGCACAATTGGTGGCGAAGGATGAAGAAGGATATAGTAGAGTTTGTAGCCAAGTGTCTCAACTGTCAGCAAGTCAAATGTGAGCATCAGAGACCGGGAGGTTTACTTCAGCAGATTGAGCTTCCACAGTGGAAGTGGGAGCGGATCACCATGGACTTTGTGGTTGGACTTCCTCGGACTTTTAGGAAGCATGATGCTATTTGGGTTATTGTGGATCGGCTGACCAAATCAGCCCATTTCCTTCCAGTACTGACTACATATTCATCGGAGAAGTTGGCTGAGATTTATATCATAGAGATTGTTCGCCTCCACGGTATTCCAGTATCCATCATTTCAGACAGAGGTACACAGTTCACTTCACGATTCTGGAGAGCCACTCAGCAGGAGTTAGGCACCAGGGTATAGTTGAGCACAACTTTTCACCCTCACACGGACGGGCAGTCCAAGCGCACGATTCAGATCCTCGAAGATATGAGTTGTGCCTGTGTGATGGATTTTGGAGGGTAATGGGATCAATTCTTGCCTCTTGCAGAATTTGCTTACAACAACAGCTACCAATCCAACATTCATATGGCGTCGTGTGAGGAATTGTATGGTAGGAGTTGCATGTATCCCGTGGGATGGTTTGAGTCGGGCGAGGCCCGATTGTTGGGTACAGACTTGGTTCAGGATGCCCTGGACAAGGTAAAGGTGATACAGGAGAGACTTCGCATAGCTCAGTCCAGGTAGAAGAGCTATGCGGATCGAAAGGTTCGTGACTTGGCATTTATGGCTGGTGATTAGGTTTTTCTTCGAGTATCGTCTATGAAGGGCGTCATGAGGTTCGGGAAGAAAGGCAAGTTGAGTCCGAGATTCATTGGCCCTTTTGAGGTGTTGCGACGTGTTGGGGAGGTTGCTTATGAGCTAGCCCTGCCTCCTAGCCTAGTAGGGGTTCATCCAGTGTTCCACGTCTCCATGCTCCGGAAGTATCACGGTGACCCAACTCATGTCTTGGATTTTAGCTCAGTCCAATTAGACAAGGATCTATCATATGTTGAGGAGCCCGCGGCTATATTGGACAGGCAGGTCAGAAAGCTCAGGTCAAAGGATATTGCGTCAGTAAAGGTTCAGTGGAGGGGTCAGCCAGTCGAGGAGGCAACTTGGGAGACAGAGCAGGATATTTGGAGTCATTACCCTCATCTTTTCCCAGATCCAGGTATGTTTCTATGCTCGTTCGAGGACGAACGATTTTCTTAAGAGAGGGAGGATGTAACGACCCGGCCGGTCGTTTTAAGAATTTGCGCCTCGATCCCCTATTTACCATTTCTGCCATGTCTATTTATGTTATTGGAACATGTCGGTGCATTGAGTGATGAAATTCGGGGTGATTTTGGAAACACAGTCCATAAATATGGATTTTAGCTTTAAAAATCTGGCCGTAGCTAGAGCTGTGTGAAGACGGATCCGGAATGGAATTCCGTCGAATTCGTTAGCTCCGTTGGTTGATTTCGGGGTTAGGAGCATACTCGAAATGTGTTTTCGAGGTCGGTTGTGGATTTAGGCTTGAATTGGCAAAAGTTAGAAATTCAGCGATTTCGGCCAATAGGTGAGATTTTGATATCGGACTCGGAATGTATTTCTGAAAGTGACAGCATGTCCGTAATGTCGTTTATGACTTGTGTGCAAAATTTGAGGTCATTCGGATGAATTTAGACGTGTTTCGGCATCGGATTGAATTCTAGAAATTTTCTAAGTTCTTAAGCTTGAATCTATGCATAATTGATGATTTTGATGTTAAGAGATGTGTTTTTAAGGATCGACCAAGTTTGAATAAGGTATTAGGGTTGGTTGGTTGGTTTGGTTGAGGTCCCGGGGACCTCGGGTGTGTTTCGGGTGCCCAAACGGGCATATTTTGGCCCAAATCCTTTGCTGCTTTTCTGGTTTTACAACACCAGATAAGTGTTCTCTGCGATCGCGTGAATCAGTCCGCGATCGCGTAGTGTTAGATGGAGGTGGTCAGAGATTGTGCTTCGCGATCGCAGAAGTCCAGCCGCGATCGCATTGTTCTGGTCAATTGGTCTCCGCGATCGCACGCCCATGATCGCAATTGTGTAAGGTATAATGAGGCTGGGGGAGGTGCAGTGTTTTACTCTATGCGGTCGCGTGGCCTCAGATCGATCAGATTGTTGTAGGATCAGAAGGTCCGCGATCGCAAACCTTTTATCATGATCGTAATGAAGGAGTTTCAGGAGCGTGTTTCATTACTCTCCGTGATCGCGACTCATTGTACGTGATCGCATAAGGCAAATGCCTAGGCAGAATATTAAAACCCCAAATCCGAGGGTTTATGCCATTTTCATATTTTTGAATTTGAGAGCTCGGGAAGGGCGATTTTTGAAGACTTTTGCACCTGGGTAACTTGGGTAAGTGATCTCTATCCCTTATAGATCAAATTCCATGATTCCTATCGTAAATTCAACCTTTAATTTCGAAAATTATGGGGAAAAATGGGATGAACTTCATAGACCGAATTATTGAGTTTTGGTTGGGTATTTGACCTCAGATTTGAGAGATTCTTATATGGTTAGACTCGTGAGTGAATGGGTGTCCGAAAAATATAAATTTTACCCGATTCCGAGACTTGGGACTGGGGACCTTTTTGGGCGAATTTTCTAAATTCGCATATTAGCTTATAAATAATTAGCTATTTTATTCCTATGAAGTGATATTTACATCTTGCAACTGATTTGAATAGATTTGGGCCACCCAGAGTCCGATACTCGTGGCAAGAGCTTGGTATTGAGTTGATTAATGCAGTCCAGGTAAGTGGCTTGCCTAATTCTGTGTTGGGGAATTCCCTTAGGCATTTTTATACTGATTTTGTTATGTGGACACCGTGTACGCGAGGTGACGAGTGCGTACATGGGTCATTGTTGCTAAAATCCTATTTTACTCCCATGAAATCACTCATTTTCATTCATATATTACTATTTCCTATCTTAAATGAGTAGATAGCCTAGGAGTAAGCATGCATATTTGTTATGATTTGAATTCCTCTTATCTGCTACTAGTCACATCATGCTTAGGTAGTTTTACTCTATCCTTACCTGATGTTTTCGGGACTGATTACTTAAGCCATAATTGACCTATTTCTTCTTGGCATATTTAAATTGGCACTACGGACCGAGATCCGGGATGTTTCCCCTGGTACTAAGATGCATTTTTCCATTGGGACTACGGACAGAGATCTGGGAGTTTTCCCCCTGTACTGCATAGCATATTTAAATTGGGACTATCAACTGCGATCCGGGAGCTTTCCCCGTGTACTGCATTGCACAATTATTGTTGAGATATATGTTGTGCTGGGCCGAGGGCTCTCTTTATGGTATTAAATCTTTCCATTTTCGTTAATCCTGTTTATCATTGCTTGTCTATCTCTCACTGTTTTAAAATTGTATATTGACGTGTTTTACAAACTCAGTAGGTCCTCCACCTGACCTCGTCACTACTTGACTGGGGTTAGGCTTGGCACTTACGGAGAACCGAATGTGGAGTACTCACGCCCTTTCTTGTGCATGTTTTCCCCATGTGCAGATCCAGGTACCAGCACTCAGTATCATGGCTAGGAGTTGTCTACCAGCAGCCAGAAGACCGCGAGGTAATTCTGCCGCGTCCGCTAAATCCCACGACTTCCCTTCTACTCTAGCATAGGAATAGAAAGACTTGTACATTTTCTCGTTGTTTCATTGTATAGAGCCATATTTGTTAAAGAGCTTGTGACTATGGTGACATTCCGGGTTTTGGGAAGTAAAACTGTATATGCTGAGTAGCTACGTTATATCTATTTGACATCTTTTCTGCCTTTATTTTATCTATTCTGTTATTTCTCGAAAATTCTAGGCTTACCTAGTCATAGAGACTAGGTGTCGTCACGATACCTTTCGGAGGGTAAATTGGGTCATGACACATGTGTTTGTACTTCTGAAATCCATGGCTTAATGTGTTTCTGGGTTACTTTTATGCGCCACTCGGTTAACTTTACATGTGTTTTAAGTCTCTTTAGCATTTAATTACTCTTAATGCTGCAAGTTCTGAGATTATCTATGTCTAACTTGGATAATATGAACCTTCGTAAGATCGTTTAGCTAGTGTATTGGCGCCTGAATGTTCATGAATAGGCGTACCTACTTGGTACTGAATCTCTGTAATGAATGTCTCACATTTGAAATAACTTGTGTTAAGAATTTCATTGTTAATTATAATTTGTCTCTCTGTTATTGTGTCACTCATCATGCTCACTCGATCCCATACCCTTGAAGGATTGCTTGTGATTTAGAACAGTTATCTCACCCTGCTTTCCCTACCATGTTTGAATTGTTGTTTCATGATATTAGGATGAATCCTTGGTATAACTGGACCTTCTATAGTTAATTAATCTACTGTGTCAATACCTAAATGCCTACATTTGTTATCTGATATGAGTTTACTTTCCACTCTGTTCTGAATCCCTGTAATGATAGTCTTGCATATGTAATGTGTTTTAATTTGTGTTGAGACCTTTCTACTGACCATGAACTTACCTCTCTGCTAATATGTCTCTCAGTATGTCTTTGACTCACTTGATGCCCTTTTCCTTCTGTGATTACTTGGCTCATCACAATGCGCGTTGCCCATCATGTCTAAATGATGTCTTGTTTCTTTATAAAGACACTAGGATGTATACTTAGCATACGTTGAACCTCTCAGGTTTCAACTTGTTTAGTATTGTGCATCTGTGCAAGATAATCTTTTAAATCCTGCAAACTTGTTTTTTCCTTAACTCTTTCAGTATGTGACTGTCTATGTGTTAAGTGTTGAACTTACTTCTAAGTCCCTACTGAACTTGCTTCTAATTCTTGTGACTTGTTTGATTAGCTGCTTTGTATGCTCAACTTTGCTATGTCTATTTAACATTATAAGTGTATCACTCAATTCCTGTCCCTCAAAAATTTTCTATTCTCCCTTATTTGTTACCTATGCAATCTTGAACCTCTCATTCTTAGACGACTGAAAACAAAGGCTGCCAAGGCTCTTACTACTGACCTCCCTAGTGTGAGCACTGCTCGTGGTCCATTTGAGACCCTTGTGAACTCTGACACACTAGGATTTGGGTGTTTAGTCACTCCCTGAAACTTGAACTACCCCACTCAACCCTTTCTTCCTATTATCTGTTGAATATCTAAGCTAGTTGGTTTAAGTGATTCTATGCTTGGAAATATGGTTATATGATCTTCCTTTGGGCTCTTCTATGGATTCTGGGTTGTGTTGATTAATATGTTTCATTGTTTGAAGTCTGGGTATGCTGCATGAGAATTGTTGAAGGCCCAAACAGTGCTGGGTATTTTGTTTGGGCCTACTGTGAGCCTATTTTCATTATCTATATAATATTTGTAACCTTTTTCATTATTGGGCCTACTATAACTTTGTAATATACAATTAGGTTGTAAGTAAAAAATGGGGAGTGGGTAGATTCTTAATATTTTCATACAAAGGGGTAGACAACATGCCTATAGGACTTAGTGATTTACTTGCTATATATGCTATTCAATCACTATGTGCACTATAGAAATCATGTCATTAGGGGAAGCACACACATACACACAGTCTGCTAGAAAACATGAATTCAAAATGCTGCAATTATGCTTACTGTTACGTGTTACTAGAAGATCTGACTATAGGAATAAATGTCACAAATTTTTCTTTCAATTCGCATCAACACGTTCACTAGAAATCATGCCTATAGGATTTTGATTATTTCGTTTTTGATTGTTCACCTAGAAAATATGCCTATAAGGTTATGGTATGACAATAAAAATCGGCTCCAAGTGCTAATCATTACAGATACTACCTATAGGTTATAATTACTCGTCGTAATGGTTAATGTTGAACTTCTCAAACACTATTTATTGTTTGTTCATGTTATTGTTAGAAAGCATGAATAATTCTGGGGCTTTTCTCCAATAGATTTCACTATCCTTTACTGCGTAGATCACTTAGACATAGCACCTACAGGTTTAATAACTTGAAACATGTGATCTCAATAATCAGCTTGTAACAATTGTATAATTATGTCTATGAGCAGCACCTTGCATCTGAAGCTGCCCGTATAATTTAGTTCAAAGACACCTAGAAATCATATCTATAAGGCCTAAGGTTCTTAATTCTGAAACTACCTAACCTGAACATTTGTTTCGTGTGCATTTGTTGCTTAAGTGTGGAGGCTAACTTGAGCCCTTAACTGCCCATATATGAAGTCCACTGTGTTTTTGTATGACGCCTAGTTTTAACATTTTGAGCAGCCTAGGTAAGGTCAAGAACTACCTAAATAGAGGTCCAAAACCTCCTGGACCATATGTATGGGACGATTAGTGCACACATAGGGCACGACTTAGAGTTTAATTAGGGCGCTTTTAGGTAAACAACTTTAACATAGTAATCGGGTAGCATGAGATAATAGTTTGAGCCCGCTGAATAATATGAGTAACTCCCTACCTTAAGGGAGTTGAGAAATATTATTTATGTTGCACGGGGTGATCCTTTAGGCTAAAAAACATAGGACTCACCCCCCCCTTTCTTTCTATGTTTGTTATTAGAATTGGAATAGTTGTATCTCTATATACGTATCAAGTTTTTTTGTAATAAAATTCTTTGCCCTTTGTATCCTCTTTTCTTATTTGATCACTTAACCTAATCCACATAATATTAAGTTCGGCAGGGACCCACAGTTATGGACCTCGAAGAGTGCCTAACACATTCTCTTTAAGAATCGTTAGGTGGAGACTCTTCTTTTAGCACTCTATCTCTCATTCTAAAAAGAGTTGTCACGACATCGAAACCCTCTTTCGCGAGAAAATGGGGCGCGACAGTTGCGTCACCATTGCATAAAGCTAAGCACTTCCTTTCCTTGCAAGAGATTAAGCATTGTCTACACTCTTTGCATCAAGTTAAAAAGCCGCCCTCATTCAATACAAGACTAAGACTTGTCTCGTATCGTTCTCGCATATGACTAAGCATCACATGTTTCCTTTGTCAAGACCCAATTCTATTATAGGCCGTGATGACACCCAGCACCGCCGCTCGGCAAGCCAACTATGAACTAACCACTGTCGCGCCCCCTTTTCTCGCGAAATCAGGTTTCGACATTTGACAACTCCTTTTGAGAGAAAGGAAAAGGAATTGGTTGTTGGAGAGTCGCCACCTAACGGATTAAGGTTCGTTAGGGCACCTATAGCAAATAACTCAGACTATACCAGTTTGCATCACCAGAGATCGGGTAAGGGCTTAAATTACCTTGAAAGGAAGGTGTTAAGCACCCCTAGAGGTCCACAACGGTGAGTCCCGGCCGAACTTAACTTATGTGAATTAGTCTAAGAAAGCGAAGAAACTATTTAATAGGGATGGGAGGTCCTAACTTTTTTAGCCTATAGGATCACTCCGTGCAACATAAATAATACTGCGTAACTCTCCCAAGACGGGGTGTTACTCGTATTATACAGCGGGTGCAGACTATCATATCCTGCTACCCGATTACTATCTTTAAGTTTTTACCTAAAGAGCTCTAATCAATTCTAACTCGTGTCCTATGTGTGCACTACCCGTCCCTTACCTATGGTCCTGGAGGCATTGAGACTTCTATTTTGGATGGTTCTAGACTCAACTTAGGTTGCTCAAAATTGTAAAACTAAACGACATACAAAACATATTGGACTTTCACATAAGAGAAGATAAAGGATCATCTTAGCCTCCACACATTAAGCAGTAAATGCACACAAACAAATTGGCATGTTGACAGTTTTAACAGTTAAGGCTATTGAATCCTATAGACATGATTTCTACGTGATTCTGGATGTTAAACATGATGACAGTTTATGAAATTAATTCCTAGGTGATTCTGTAATTGCCTATCAATTTCAATTAAAAGCATTTGAACCCTATAAGCAAGTTCTCTATGTGACTTATTCGACAGTTGACAACAGAAGTACTCACAATTATTTAGTTACTCCTATAAGCATTCTTTCTAGTGGTATTTAGCAAGACATTATGCAGATTCCAAATTTAGTATTGGCACAAAGGACAGTAATCCCTATGAGAGTGTATTCTACTTTTGAAACGGCCATTATAGACGTGCATGTTAGCTAGGCGAGTGTGATAATTAATTAACACATATAGCCATGATTTCTACAGAAACAGATACAAATATGATGTAAGTTGAGCTTGATTATTGTATTTCCTATAGGCATGGTATCTAATCATGCGAAGCAAAGTAGACAGGATATCTACAAAAATTATTTGGGCCAGAATGAAATCCCTATAGGCAGGTTCCCTAACATGCGATGACAAACATAAACATTTTGACAAGTTTTCAGCATACAAATTATGGGCATAAAATAAAATCTATGGTCATGTTATCTAACATAATATTAGAAGAAAACCTAAAGGCATGTTATCTAATATAATAGCAGTGGAAGACCTAAAGGCATGTTATCTACCCACATAATATCAAATAAACCCATGTCTCAATTTATTATCACCCCCAATAGTATTTACAAATAATTATTACAGACCAGAATCAAATAAATTACAAAATATATAGACTATAGGAAACCTGCAGCAGGCCCAAATACATCTGGATAGACCAGGCCCTTCAATTCACAATATCTCCAAAAACCAGTGTTCATAGAGCTCAATATTAACTGATTCACCTTTGTTTCATACCAAGCCCAATTCCCTAGTGTGTCAGAGTTCCCAAGTGCTTCACGAACCTTGGGCAGTGCTTACACTAGAGAGGAATAATCAGAATCAATTTCAAGGAAAGCTATGGACCAAATCCTGGTGTGTCAGAGTTCACGAGGGTCTCATATGAACCCTGAGTAGTGCTCGCATTAGGAAGGCCAGGATAGTATTTAGATTACTTTGTCTTTCGGCTAGTACTGATGTTGCGGACGCTGAAAAACTACCTCTATGTCCCGAACTCCAGCTCCGCCACGGAATAGATGGCTAACGCTCGGTATCAGCACCTGTATCTGCACACAGAGGTGCAGGGAGTAATGTGAGTACGCCAACTCAGTAGTAATGGAAATAAATCAAGTCTTAAGCAGTAAGAAACACATAAAATCAAATCATCAGTTCACAATATGCACAGTCTTTCTTTCCAATAGTATACACACACAAACACACACACACACACACACACACACACACACACACATACACATATATATATATATATATGTATGAAATCAACATACCTTAAAAGCCAACTTCAGTAAAATCCTTCGAAAAATATGTTTTCCAACAATTTCATAAATAAAAATACCTGAAGAATTTAATGTAAAATGAAATAAGTCATAAGTAGCCCCTCGGGCCAAAACATGAATCATAAATCGCCGCTCGGGCAGAACGTCACTCAGCATACCTCACAGTCACTCAGTATCAGCCCCTCGGGCAACCTCACTGTCACTCATGCTTCCCAATCACTGGTCACACGGCACTCGGCACTCGCACTCGGTAGGTGCCTGCGCTCACTAGGGTGTGTATAGACTCTGGAGGGGCTCCTTCATCCCAAGCTCTAATATCAAGCCACCTCGTGGAATATCATATCCTCACAATCAAGCCCTCGGCCTCACTCAGTCAGAAAAGCCCTTAGGGTGTATCAGTAAAACGGGGTACTCGACCCAAATCATCATTTTATATCTTAAAATAGTGTAAATAAGGCTGAGTTTCAAAATCAGTTAAACATAACATGACTGAGTGTAAATCATAAGTCAACACAGTGAGGAAGATAACAGTAAAACAAAATCGCCCAAGGGGTCTAAACAAGTCGGCACGAGGCCCCAAACATGGCTTATAGCCCAAATATAGCAATAATTTTAGAACACCATTTAACATATGATTTGGAGTAAAATACGCAACCCAATAGTTGTCGCGGAAAGGACCAAGTCCAATCCAAAAATCAGTGCACGCCACATACTCGTCATCCGACATGTGCGCCATTCTAAAAACAATGAGAAATATGAAGTATGGGGTTTCATACCCTCAGGACAAGATTTATAGCCATTACTTACCTCTACCGGGCCACAATACTAATCCGCGATGCTCTTGCCCCTTGAATCGGCTTCCGATTGTTCCGAATCTAACCAAAACCAGATTAACATCATCAATATACGCTAAAGGAACAAAAACAAATCGAAAGCTATCAATTTTAAGAATAATTCCTGAAATTGGCCAAACCCGAGCCCCGGGCCCACGTCTCAGAATTCGATAAAAGTTACATCACAAGAATCCTTATTGTATCAAAATCTCACCACAAACAACTCTCTAGTCTGACCTCTTTTCACACCTGCGCAAGGACCATCACACCTGGGACCATCGCACCTGCGGCTCCCCATCCACAGGTGCGGCCACACTAGTAAAATGACACCAGCAGCAACTTTGCTACAATTTTCTAAGTCCAAACCTCCGTTTACCATCTGAAATCAATCCCGAGCCCCTCGGGGACCCAACCAAACATACCAACACATCCCATAACCTCATTCAAACTTAGTCTAGCCTCCGAAAGACCAAAAACAACACAAAAACACCAAAATCACATCAAATTCAAGCCTATGAACTTTGAAACTTCTAAATTTCACCAAGGATACCGAAACCATCCAAAACACATCCGTTTAACCTGAAAATTTGCGCACATATCCAAAATGACATTACGAACCTGCTACAACTTCCAGAATTCCATTCCAACCCCGATAGCTTATTTTCCCCTACCGACCGGAAATCACCAAAAACTAGCTTCCGCCAATTCAAGCCTAATTCTACATCGGACATCAAAACTTCATTCCGAACACACTCCTAAGTCCCAATCCTAATGAAGTATCCGAGCTATAAAATCCACATTCCGAGGTCGTTTACCAATAAGTCAACTCCCCGTTGACTTTTCCAACTATTAAGCCAATTTAAGAGACTACGTGTCTCAGTTCTCACCACGACCACTCCGAACCTGAACCAACCGACCCAACACAACATAAATAGGCTAAGAAACATACGATAAAGCAGAAACGGGGAAAACGGGGATAAACTCACGGAATGACCGGCCGGGTCATTACATCCTCCCCCTTTTAAACAAATGTTCATCCTCGAACGGGTCTAGAAACATACCTGGAGCCTCGAATAAGTGAGGATATCTGCTCTGCATCTCCTTCTTGGTCTCCCAGGTGGCATCCTCCACCGGCTGTCCTCTCCACCGGCTGTCCTCTCCACTGAACCTTCATTGAAGCTATATCCTTAGACCTCAGCTTTCTGACCTGACGACCGAAAATAGCCACTGGCTCTACCTCATATGTCATATCACCCTCGAGTTGAACCGTGCTGAAATCCAAAACATGAGACGGGTCGCCAACATACTTCTGGAGCATCGAAACATGGAACACCAGATGAATAATCGATAAGTTGGGAGGCAAGGCAAGTCTATAAGCCACCTCCCCAATCCTCTGGAGCACCTCAAATGACCCAATAAACCTGGGAATCAACTTTCCCCTCTTCCCGAACCTCATAACACCCTTCATGGGTGACACCTTCAGCAGCACCTTCTCCCCAACCATGAAAGACACATCTCGGACCTTTCGGTCCACATAACTCTTCTTCCTAGACTGCACCATGCGAAGCCTCTCCTGAATCAACTTCTCCTTACCCAACGCATCCTGAACCAAGTCTGTGCCCAATAGCCTAGCCTCGCCCGGCTCGAACCAATCAACCGGAGATCTGCACCTCCTACCATATAAAGCCTTATACGGAGCCATCTGGATACTAAACTGATAACTATTATTATATGCAAACTCCGCGAGTGGCAAAAACTGGTTCCATGAACCCCCAAAATCAATGACACAGGCACGCAACATATCTTCCAAAATCTAAATAGTACGCTCCGACTGCCCGTCGATCTGAGGATGAAACAATGTGCTCAAGTCGACCTGAGTACCTAACTCCCTCTGCCCGGCCCTCTAAAACTGAGATGTGAACTGAGTACCTCTGTCAGAAATGATAGAAATCGGAACCCCATGCAATTAGACAATCTCCCTGATTTAAATCTCAGCTAACCGCTCCGAAGAATAAGTAGTACCAACAGGAATGAAGTGCGCGGACTTGGTCAGCCGATCAACAATAACCCATATAACATCAAACCTTCTCGAAGTCCGTGGAAGCCCAACTACGAAGTCCATGGTGATCCGCTCCCACTTCCACTCCGTAATATCTAATCTTTGAAGCAATCCACCCGATCTTTGGTGCTCATACTTGACCTGCTGACAGTTGAGACACCGAGCCACGAACTCAACAATATCCCTCTTTATGCGCCTCCACCAATAATGTTGTCTCAGATCCTGATACATCTTTGCGGCACCTCGATGTATGGAATACCGCAAACTATAGGCCTCAGCTAGAATCAAATCTCGAAGTCCATCCACATTGGGCACACAAATCCGGCCCTGCATCCTCATGACCCCATCATCACCGATAACCACATCCCTGGCATCACTGCGATAGACCCTGTCTTGAAGAAAAAGAAAGTGTGGATCATCATACTGGCGTGCTCTAATCTGATCATAAAGAGAAGACCTGGAGGCTACACAAGCCAATACCCGCGGGGGCTCTGATAGATCCATTCTCGCCAAATGACCCGCTAAAGCTTGAACATCAAGTGCTAATTACCGCTCTGCTACTGGAAGGTAAGCTAGACTCCCCAAACTCTGCTCTACGACTCAGGGCATCGGCCACTACATTGACCTTTCTTGGATGATATAAATAGTGAGGTAATAATCCTTGAGAAGCTCATACCACCTCATCTGACGCAAATTCAGATCCTTCTACTTAAGCAGATGCTGCAAACTATGGTGATCAGTGAAAATCTCACAATGCACTCCATACAAATAATGACACCAAATCTTCAAGGCGTGGACAATAGCTGCTAGCTCAAGATCATGCACTGGATAATTCTTCTCGTGCACCTTCAACTATCTGGACGCCTAGGCAATCACCCTACCATCCTGCATCAAAACTACTCCAAGGCCAACTCTCGAGGCATCATAATAAACTGTATAAGAACCTAAACCCGTACGCAAAACCAACACCGAAGTTGTAGTCAAAGCTAACTTGACCTTCTGAAAGCTCCCCTCACACTCCTCAGTCCACCTGAACTGAGCACCCTTCTGGGTCGGTCTGGTCATAGGTGTTGCAATAGATGAGAATCCCTCTACGAGACGGCGATAGTACCCTGCCAAACCAAGGAAGTTGTAATCTCGGTAGCTGATGACGGTCTATGCCAACTCTGCACCGCCTCTATCTTCCTCGGATCAACCTGAATGCCCTCACTGGACACCACGTGCCCCAAGAACACTACTGAATCAAGCCAGAACTCACACTTCAAAAATTTTGCATACAATCTCTTCTCCCTCAAGGTCTGAAGCACAACTCTCAAATGCTACTCATCATCCTCCCGAGATCGGGAATACACCAAGATATCATCAATAAACACGATGATGAAAGAATCTAGATAAGGCCGGAAGACACTGTGTATCAATTGCATAAAGGCTGCTGGGGCATTGGTCAGCCCGGATGACATAACCAGAAACTCGTAATGACCATATCTAGTCCTAAAAGCACTCTTCTGAATGTCTGGCCCCCGAATCTTCAACTGATGATAGATGAAACCCAAGTCAATCTTGGAAAATACCCTGGGACACTGCAACTTATCAAACAAGTCATCTATACGAGGCAAGGGATACCGGTTCTTCATCGTAACCCTGTTCAGCTGTCGATAATCAATACACATACGCATAGAACCACCATTCTTCTTTACAAAAAACACCGGTGCACCCCAAGGTGACAAACTAGGCCGAATGAACCCCTTATCTAGGAGTTCCTGAAGCTGCACCTTTAATTCATTTAGCTCTTCTGGTGCCATACGATAAGGTGGAATAGAAATAGGCTGAGTTCCTGGCACCAGGTCAATATCAAAATCAATGTCCCTGTCAGGTGGCATGCCTGGCAGAACTGCAGGAAACACGTCCGAAAAGTCATGGACCACAGGAACCGAATGAATAGCGAGAGTCTCACCACTGACAGCCCTCACAAAATCCAGATACGATAAACACCCCTTCTCAACCATGCGCTGAGCCTTCAGGTAGAAAATCACCCTGCTAGGCATATACATTAGAAGAACCTCTCCACTCAAACCTCGGACATCCTGGCATATCTAAGGTCATAGTCTTAGTGTGACAGTCAAGAATAGAATGACACGGAGATAACCAATCCATGACCAATATCACATCAAAATCGACCATGCTGAGTAATAGTAGGTCTACTCGGGTCTCCAGACCCCCAATAGATATCACAGACGACTGATACACATGGTCCACAATAATAGTATCGCCCACCGGAGTTGACACATGAACAGACGTAACTAAAGACTCACGGGGCATATCCAGAAAATGAGAAAAATATGATAATACATAGGAATATGTAGAACCAGGGTCAAGTAAAGCCAAAGCATCTCGGTGACAGACTGAGACAATACATGCGATCACTGTATCGGAGGCCATAGCATCTGGCTTGGCTGGAAACGCATACATACGGGCCTAAGCTCCACCTGCTCGACCTCCCTCTCTAGGGCGGCCTCTAGCTGACTAACTACCACCCCTGGCTATCTGGGCGAGTGGTGAAGTAACTGGAGCTGAAGTCGAGGGTTGGCCCCTCTACTGAGAAGAACCACAAGGACGACATGGACACTGCCTCCACATGTGCCCAAACTCGCCGCACTCAAAGCAACTCCCTAGAGCTGGAGATGAGGACTGATAGAAACCCCTAGCACCAGAATGGACACTAGAAGATTAATGCATAGAGGAACTCTGAACTGGTGGTGCTCGAGATTCAATCTGAGCTGGGAGGGCACCGAATGAAGAACGGCCTGGCTAAGAACCGTAGGGACCATGCCCCGAAGATGCACCACTATAGGCTGCGCGAACTGATTGAGGAGGCCTGAAACTGCCCCCTGGAAGGAGCACCACTAGAACCACCCGATCCATAAGGCCTCTTGGCCTCCCTCTCCTCCTCCTCTTGGCGGCGAACCGTCTTAATATCTCGAGCAATATCAACAACCTGCTCAAATATAGCATCTGATACTCTCTCCCGATTCATAAAAAGGCAGAGTTGATAAGTGAGCCATCCACGAACCTCCTAATCCTCTCCCTATCAGTAGGGACCAACTCGGTGGCATGACGAGTGTGATGACCCAAGGGATTATTTTATGAATTAAGACTCTGCTCTAGGCTTATTAGCCATAAGAAGATTAATTTTAACTACCTCTTTTTGCGTGCGTAGTCCGGGCATAAAACCGGAAAGCTTTTATGTGAAAATATAAGAAATAATAATTTTTAGAATTAAAAATTTGGTTTTAGTTGACTTGAATCAACATTCTGAGTAAACGAACTCGGATCTATGTTTCAATGATCTCAGAGGTCCGCGATAAAATATGGGACTTGGATGTATACCCGGAATTGAATTCCGAGGTCCCAAGCCTTAGAAATCAATGTTTGAAAGAAATTATTTTGCTGAATTATTAATGGAATAAAGAAATGAATTAACGTTTGAAACCGTTGGTATCGGGCCCGTGTTTTGGTTCTGGAGCTCGATACAGGTTGTTATGATATTTAAGCCTTGTCTGCGAAATTTGGTGAGAATCTGGATTTATTTGAGGTGATTCGGACGTCCGGTTGATAAATAGTGAACTTTAAGTGTTCTTGAGAAAAATAATGAGTTTTGAGGTTTAATTCATAGTTTTATATGTTATTTTCATGATTTGATCGCACGATCAAGTCAGTATGATGCTTTTAGACTTGTGTTCATATTTGGTTTAGAGCCCCGAGGGCTCGGGTGAGTTTCAAATCAGTTTGGGTTGTGTTGCGCTCGTTCTTTTTTATGCTTCGACATCGTTTCTTCAAGCATAAATGATATAATATTGAACAAATGAGCTCTGATTTCTGTTTCGGATGAAGTATTAGATTTGTATCGTAATTACGGACCCATAGCAAAAGGAATCATTGAATCTGGACATCGTATGAAGATTTTATGGTCATTTTACTAAGGTTGCAGATGTTTCAGGTTAATTACGAAATTGCCACTGACGGCGTATTAAAAAGAAAAAATTACGATCAAATACAATTAATACCATGATGCTACCAAAATTGGCCCATATTTTTAAATGCCACCAAAACTAGCCCACATTATATATGATATGTAAAAAATTATTTCATCATTTAGCCCTAGTTGCTATATTTTTTCTTGTCTTCTTCGTTGCCTCCTCGCTCTTTCCATCATCTTCTCTACCAGAACCCCTTCCCTTTTCATCGTCTTCCATTACTCTCTGTTCTTATCTTTTCACATAAAATATTTCCTTACCTATTTCTTTTTTTTCTTTGTCAAATCGCACAAGTTGTATCCTTTGAATTTAAATTGTAGTTTTAGATCTGGAAAAGCCATCTTCATTGAAGCTCAAAGCTCCATGACATGGGCCATGGATGTCCCTGTGCATTAAACTCAATTGTGTAAAGAATTTTGGACGGAAAATATTTTATTCTACTGTTGAATTCTCTAAAAAATCGACTCGAATGTTTTGAAATTTTTTATTTCGAATGACATTGTGACTTCGTGCTTCAATTTGGATGGGTGTTGATTAATAATGGTATTATTAATTGGTGAGGCAAATTTTTGGTGTTAAAATAGAGGTGTGGTGAATGGTGATGGCCATAAGGTGTTTTCTAGTTTAAATTTTGTGTAATTAGTATTTATACACACTTATACAAGGTTTTTTCTAGTTTAAATTTGGTATAATTGGTATTTATACACACTTATACAATATTGTATAATTATTTATAATTGTGTATAAATATGTATAAGTATGTATATTTGTGTATAATGTTATATAAATATTAATTTTTTTTATTGTACAATATTTTATGTGTTAGTGTGTAATTGGCCTCCATGAAAGTTTGATACTTTCTTTTCCTCCTCCTCCTCTTCTTCTTCTTCTTCTTCTTCTTCTTCTTCTTCTTCTTATTCTTCTTCTTATTTTTTTATATACATTATTATATATTTTATATACAACGTTATACATTATTATACATATAATGTACATGTACAATTAAAACTAAAATTGAAATGTTTGTATTTTTCTTACTTTTTCTCGGAAAATCTATGTAAAAAATCAATTTATTTGTTTTTTTCTACCAAATTACAAACTTGCAGCAATTTATTTTTTTATTTTTTTTTTATTTCTACCACTTGAAACTTGGGGAAGAAACAAATATAAGATTTGACAAAGATCCTTTTCTAAGTTATATCACCATTCTCATTTTATCAGTTACGTAAACAGATTAAGTCTCCTATAGAGTTGTAAATGTACTACTGCTTCCACTTCTACACAATTTTTTATTAAGAAAAGCAAATTCAACTATAAAAGCCTTACATGTTTTCAAAAAATAAATGCCACCATTGAAGTTGATTGTTTCAATTGGAATCTGTGCGAAGCGTAGGGATTTATGAAAAAGGAATAATAGCATTTCTTGGTTATGTGAAAAAGCTTTTTTCGGACCTTGGCCTTTTATCTTTGTAGGGCCCCGAAAAAAAAAACTTCACTATGTAATTTAAGGTTTTGTGGTATCAAGGTAGGTAATACATTGCACTTCCGAAGTTATGGGATTGAACGATGCGCTGAGGAGTTGAAAACTTTTCGTCGCAGCTAGACCAGGCTTTAGGTAGATAAAACCAGGCCAGACCAGGCTTTAGGTAGATAAAGCCTGAATAAAGCCAGGTCAGACCAGGCTTTAGGTAGATAAAGCTCGAGTAAAGCCAGGCCAGACCAGGCTTTAGGTAGATAAAGCCCGGGTAAAGCCAGGCCAAACGAGGCTTTAGGTAGATAAAGCCTGGATAAAGCCAGGTCTGAAATGTTGGACTATCCATTTTTCTATCTTTATAACCCGACCCCAGACTCATATAAAACCCATTCCCCCTCATTTTTAACGACCATCTGATAATATAGAGAGAAGCAAGAGTGAGTTATAGAGAGAGGAGGTCCCCAACTTAATCAAATCGATCCTCCTTCATCACTCAAGCTTGGAACTAATCAAGTAGGATACAAATTTCTTTACCATAAGAGATAAGCTTCCACCCCATTACCCTTAATTCTCAGATTCTAGTTGAAATTAAACACACATAGGTTAGTTCTTGGAGATGGGGTTAAGAGTCTTGCATGCATGTACCAAATCTGCCATAATCTACTAAAAGAGAGTAGATTAGAGTAATTCTTCACTGAAAAGGGATCATGCAATCTAAAGGAACACCTAGTGTTTGATAGAAAGCTCAAATGAGTTCAAGACATGTTCATGATTCCTAATTCTAAGTTTAAATGTGCCGCATTGTGAATTAGATTGAAGGTGCTAGAAGGTCCGGTGATTTGAGATAGAAATTAAGGAAAAATTCTGATTCGAGGTATGTATGGCTAACTTTAACCTTTGTAGAATCCTCTTGTTGGGTCCGAGCATACGGCACGTGTACCTTGTTTGAAAATATGTGAATTGATTGTTCAAATGTATTGAGACGTAAGATTCTATTCTCTGATTGTCCTAGTCGATTGTCATACTACCGTGCTATATGAGGTTGTGAAAAGTGTTTTGATGTGCCTATCTTATTATGTGCGAAGCTCGTAAATGCTCGAGGGTATCGATATGAAAGTATGTGTTAATGAATGAAAAATTGTTGATGTGCCCAAGTGTGGGAATGTATATAATTGCTAAAAGTCGTGCGTGGAAAGTAATAAAAAAGGGTATTGTGAAATGATGTAAATGAGTTGAACGATTATGGCAACACCGTGTACATGAATTACTGCTTGGTGAGAATTATGATGCCTTGGGCCCAAATAAATAAATTGTTGATATGAACTTGTGTTCCTTGCAATGATGATTCTTGTGATGTAATTGTTTGTGGTTGTTGTTATGAATTTAAATTGTCAGGCAGGGTCGGGTTGGGCGCCGCAACACGAAGTAATAAGGTTGATGGGTTGTGGTGATAAGGGTGGCCGAGGTAATAAGGATGGAATGTGATTGTTATCACTATCGAAATGAAAATCTGGGAAACTCTTGAATATGGTGATGTTGAAAGGGGAAAAGGAGAGATTGTGAAACTTGTTGATTTTGGTTGTTTCTTTCCACGTGCATTGATTGATTGGTTCTATTACTGTCTCTTGGTTGTGTATTGTTTGATTTGTTCCATGTTGATTGTCTGGGTATGTGCAAATTGGGTGTTCTAAATATGTTGAGACATGATGCCCTACTCTCTGACTGTCTAGCTGAAATTCACGTATTTGCTATTCGGAATTGTGGAAAGGTGATTTACCTGTGAATGTTTTTCCATGTGTAAGGTTGGTTAAGTACCCTAATGTGCCGGTATGAAATATTGGTAGCGAACTCAAGTATGTGAATATGATTAAGTGCTAAGAGCTATGAAATGATATGATAAACAGGAATTGTGGTTGATTCAGTCATACTACATTGATTGTGGAAATGTCTTATTTTTACTCGTGATTTGGGGAATGATCTGTTGTAACTTGATATCGTATGGGTGATTGTATGTACAGATATTGTGTCCTTACGATGAAATTCTCTGTGAATATGGTGTTGTTGGAAAGGAAAAAGGGGAATCTGTGGAACTTGTGATTTTGATTGTTTCTCTTTCTGTGCAATGCTTGCTGATTCTATTATTGTCTCTTATCTGTGCATTGCTGATCTTACTTAGAGTAAAGTTTGTTCATACATACCAGTACAATTCAAATGTACTGACGTCCCTTTTGCTGGGAGCGCTACATTCTTATGATGATTGTAGGTGGTTCCATAGTAGGTAATTCAGCCCACCGTCCGTAGTTCCTCCTCTCCATTCCGTCAGCTGCATTGGTGAGCCCCACTTCCTCTCGGGGCCATGTATGGTTCATGCCACCTTCTTTTAAGTTTATTGTATATTGTAAGGTATAGTTGGGGCCTTGTTACCGGCAGGTAAGGTTATGTTTCTAGTATTCGTAGAGGCTCCGTAGACACAATGTGGGTAATGTACTTGTGTATTTTGGGTAGTAAACGTACGGTTCGGAATCGTGATCCACGTTGGTAAATTTTGTATGTATTTTGTAAGTATTTGGCATCATATGTTGGGAATGTTAAAAAGTAGAAATGAATTCAAGTCGTAAGTTTATGCTTAAGTTATAAATGGCTATTTCACATGAATAATGTATATTGAAATCACGGGGTAATACGTGGGATAGGAAAGGCAAATCAGGTTCGCTTGACCGGGTTCATCCGGTTAGGCGCCGGTCTCGTCCCTCGGTTATGGGGCGTGACAATATTTGGGCTACAAATTTGTAAAGTTGTAACTGGGCTAACTAATTGCAATATATGTGTATGAATTGTACTTATGTGTAATTCTCCCTATTAAAAATCTGCACTATTTGCAAATATTAAAACCAATATATCTCCTTCATAGATAATCAATTCTAAACTTTACTCTTTCAATTACTCATTGTTTTTCATCACTTTTAAATCAAAAACTAAGAATTTTCATGGTAAAAATTGAGGGTTTCGGTAGAATTAGGAAATTTTGTAAAAATCGAATATTTACCTCGAATTGAGGTCGGATTTCGAAACTAATTATATATTTGGGTTCGTGGGTGAATGGGTAAATGTAATTTGGTCCGAAGCCCGAGTTTAGGCCAAGCGGGCCCGGGTCGGGTTTTCACTTTTTTTTAGAAAACTTAGGAAAAATTATAATTTTCAATAAAGTCAATTCATTAGCCTTAATTGATGATATTAAGTTAATTATGATTAGATCCGAGCAAGTTAGAGCAAGATTCTAAAGGAAAAGCTATAATTAAGCAGTGTGTGGTCTGCAAAATTGAGGTAAGTGTTTGGTTTAACCTTGACTTGGGGGAATAGGAATCCCCACTTATTTGCTATGTGAATTGCTTGTGTGTGGTGTATAGGTGAGGTGACGAGTATCTATGCACCACCAAATGGTCTAGTAAACATGATCCCTTTCCCGTTTCCAACTTAAATGATTCGTGTCTTAATTGTTCTATGTTCATTATTGTTTCTATGACTACTTGGCCTTGTTATTTTGTTGTTAAATATTGTGGTGGTTATTTGGAAAGAGTATTGGTTGTTTAGCTGGTTCCCTTGTGGTACAAAACGGTTGAGCGGTTTGGCATTGTTTTTACAAGGTATATATATATATATATATATATATATNTTCTTTATATTATTGAGGAAGTTGTGAGAAATGCAGTTTAACTATTTCGTGATTGTTGAGGTTCATGTGATTATTTGGTTTCATTGATTTATTTTCATTTGTTGTAAGTGTGTTAAAAGTGTTGGTTGTTCTCTTGATTCTATCATGGTATATAAAGACTGAGTTGGGTTAACTGTGTTGCGGCAGTTACATATATTCTGGCTGATTTTATTATGGAATGATATTGGTTAAAGCTTACGAGCTATACTATTTTCTGTTTGCAATTGTTGAAACTAAAATATTGGTAAAGGCTTGGCCTGAATTGTGAAATTTATGAATAAATTGATATGAGATGTCTGGTGGGAGCGGGTTGCATGCCGCAACAAGGAGTGATAAGGGTGGACAGGTGGAATCGGGTTGCACATCGCAACAGGAGTAATAAGGGTGATATATTTAGGGAGTAGCAATAAGGGTGGACAGGTGGGAGCGGGTTGCACGCCGCAACAAGGAGCAATAAGGGAGGACATTTATATTTTTACTGATTTTCAAAGAAAAACAAAGATTTGAAAACTTACTATTTTATTTTCAATATTTTTCGTATTTTTGGCACTATTTTTATTTAAAGTTAAAGTTTGGAAACTTGAAAATTATTTGAGAGTTATTTATAGCTGAGGCCTGGAAAAGGCGGTTGAGTTATTTTATTTATGTTGCAGTACTTAATCAATTGTTTAGAATTCCTTCTTGCTTTTTATTTATTGTCTCAGTTATCTTTTTCTTGTTCGTGTAGAATTATTTTATTTTGTAATTGTATATATTATGGTCATAGGTTATATGTTGTTAAAGCCCCATCGTAGCCTCATCACTACTTCGTCGAGGTTAGGCTCGACACTTACTCAGTACATGGGGTCGGTTGTATTGATACTACACTCTGCACTTTTTTGTGCAGATCCAGGTACCGGCCAGTAGTAGGGATATTTAGAGCAGCTATTTATTGTTCAGAGACACGAGGTATATCTATCGGTGTTCGCAAATCTCGAGAGTCTTCTCTTAATTCGTAGACACTATTTTTATTTTTTCCAAAACAGTTATATTATTTCTTTCAGCCCATTATTTGTAGTATTCTTTAGTAGTTCGTGAAATTGTGAGACCAGACCCTAGGTAGTTCTAGGGTTATTTATATGATTAGTTTCGTGGCTCCTTTTAATTAATTATTTATTTATTTCTCTTTATTATATTGGGAATCATTCATTAAAAGTCAATAGACTCAGTTTACTTTAGATTATTTTATTATCTCTAAATGGATAAATAATGCAAAGTAGTTAATCGAATTCTAACATTGGTTTGCCTAGCAAGTGTGATGTTAGGCACCATCACGATCCCTAAGGTTGGGAATTTGGGTCATGACAACAAGCCAACTCCGAAAACCGCATCTCATACTGTGTCACTGATAGCTCCCCCTGACGCAGGTGCTCAAAATGCCTGTGAGACTAGAGTACATACTTCTCCAAGAAGATAGTGGAGAACTGCTGCCAGGTGAGGGGTGCTGAACCAACAGGCCTACGCCTCTCAAAAGAATCCCACCAAGTGAAAGCAGCACCAAAAAACTAAAAAGTAGCAAACGAGACCCCACTAGTCTCCAAAATCCCAACAGTATGCAGCATCCTCTAACACTTATCCAGAAAACCCTGGGCATCCTCGCCCTCAGCACCACTGAACATCGAAGCCTGAAGTCTACTAAATCTCTCGTGTCTACGTTTCTCGTCCTCTGGTATAGCCGGAACCACGAAGTCCCGAACTGGAGCAACCTGCTGGGCTAGAACCGCCCCCAGTGTCTGATGACCCTGAGTAACCTGCTCAGGTGTCCGGGCAACTGGAGTCTGACTGCCTCCCCCGGCCTGAGAAGTAGCGGCAACTGTCTGAGCAAGGGTGGTACACACAGTCAAGATCTGAGCCAAGGTCTCCTGAAGACCCGGAATAACAATGGGCACTTTCGGTGCCTGAGCCTGTCCCGCTGGAGCATCTGCGGCGGGAATCTGATCCTGAATAGTAGGGGGATCAACTGGTACTGCCCTGGCTACTGCATGGGTTGACCCCTACCTCTACCACGACATCGACCGCGGCCTCGACCTCTCGCTGGTCTAGCTGGTGGCTGATCACCCTGATTGGTAGCGTGAGTCCTCACCATCTGCGAGAGAATGAAACAACAGAAGTTTAGATTTCCAGAATCATCAAAATGGCTCGACAGAATTCAAGAAAAAATGAGATTGTTCCTAAGGGTTCTGCATCCTCTCGAAGATAAGTACAGACGTCTCTACATCGATCCACAAGACACTACTAAACCTGCTCATGGCCGTTGAGTCCTATGTAACCTAGGCTCTGATACCAACTTGTCACGACCCCAAACCCTAACCGGCCGTGATGGCGCCTATCGTGCAGCTAGGCTAGCCAATTATCCCATAATTACATTTTCTTTCAGAAATCCCAACTCATTTTCAACATTTCATAAATGTAAATAAATTACTGAATCTATTAAGCAAATAAAACAGTTAAATTGTCTAAAACTATTCCCAAGACCCGGAGTATGTGTTTTCCAACAATTTCAGAAATAAAAATACCTAAAGAATTTAGTGTAAAATTGAAGAACTTAGTGTAAAATGAAATAAGTCATAAGTAGCCCCTCGGGCCAAAACATGAATCATAAATCGCCCCTCGGGCAGAACATCACTCAGCATACCTCACAGTCACTCAGTATCAGCCCCTCGGGCAACCTCACTGTCACTCATGCCTCCCAATCACTCAGCACTCGGCACTCGGCACTCGCACTCAGTAGGTACCTGCGCTCACTAGGGGTGTGTACTGACTCCGGAGGGGCTCCTTCAGCCCAAGCGCTAATATCAAGCCACCTCGTGGCATATCATATCCTCACAATCAGGCCCTCGGCCTCACTCAGTAAAAAACTCTCAAAAGCTCCTAGGGCGTATCAGTAAAACGGGGTACTCGACCCAAATCATCATTTTATATCTCAAAATAGTGTAAATAAGGCTAAGTTTCGAAATAAGTTAAACATAACATGACTGAGTGTAAATCATAAGTCAACACAGTGAGGAAAATAGCAGTAAAAAGAAAAGCCCCCAAGAGTCTAAACAAGTAGGCACGAGGCCCCAAACATGGCATATAGACCAAATATAGCAATAATTTTAGAACACCATTTAAACTATGATTTAGAGTAAAATACGCAACCCAATAGTTTTCGCGGAAAGGACCAAGTCCAATCCAAAAATCAATGCACGCCACATACTCGACATCGGAGATGTGCCCCATTCTAAAAATAGTGAGAAATACGAAGTCCGAGGTTTCATACCCTCAGGACAAGATTTATAGCCATTACTTACCTCTACCAGGCCACAATACTAATCCGCGATGCTCTTGCCCCTCGAATCGGCTTCCGATTGCTTCGAATCTAACCAAAACCATATTAACATCATCAATATACGCTAAAGGAACAAAACCCAATCGAAAGATATAAATTTTAAGCACAATTCCCGAAATTGGCCAAACCCGAGCCCCGGGCCCACGTCTCGGAATTCAATAAAAATTGTGTCACAAGAATCCTTATCCCTTCCCGAGTCTACACATACAAAAACGTATCAAAATCCAACCACAAACAACTCCCTAATTCCTTAATTTACAAGTCTCAATTATTCCCAAGCCCTAAACCCCCAATTCATGCCATTAATCCACAAATTCCAAGCCTAATCCGTCACAAAGTAAGATGGAATCGAGTTTATAATCTAGGAAACTTACCTCAACTGAAGACTCTCGAATTCCTCCTTCAATTTGCTTCCAAACATAGCTCAACCCGCATGAAAAAATAAAAGAAATGCCAAAATTTCGCCGAGGCACCTATTTATATTGTCTGCCCAGTTAATCCGCACCTGTGGTCCTAGGTGCGCACCTGCGCAATTCCATTAAAAGTCCAATTCTCGCACCTGCGGTGATTCACCCGCACCAGCGGCATCGCAGGTGCGGCCCAAGCCTCGCACCTGCCACTTCCTCCAGTCTAACCTTTTTTCGCACTTGTGCAAGGACCTTTGCGCCTGCGGCCATCGCACTTGCGGCTCCCCATCCGCAGGTGCGGCCACACCAGTAAAATGACAGCAGCAGCAACTTTGCTGCAACTTCCTAAGTCCAAACCTCCGTTAACCATCTGAAATCAATCCCGACCCTCTAGGGGCCCCAACCAAACATACCAACACATCCCATAACATCATTCAAACTTAGTCGAGCCTCCGAAACACCAAAAACAATGCAAAAACACCAAAATCACATCAAATTCAAGCCTATGAACTTTGAAACTTCTAAATTTCACCAAGGATGCCGAAACCATCCAAAACACATCCGATTGACCTGAAAATTTGCGCATATATCCAAAATGACATTACAAACCTTATATAACTTCTAGAATTCCATTCCGACCCCGATAGCTTATTTTCCCCTTCCGACCGAAAATCACCAAAAACTAACTTCCGCCAATTCAAGCCTAATTCTACACCGAACATCAAAACTTCATTCCGAACACACTCCTAAGTCCCAAATCACCTAAAAAATCTATCCGAGCCATAAAATCCACATTCTGAGGTCGTTTACTAATAAGTCAACTCCGGGTTTACTTTTTCAACTATTAAGCCAATTTAAGAGACTAAGTGTCTCAGGTCTCACCACGACCACTCCGAACCCGAACCAACCTACCCAACACAAGATAAATAGGCTAATAAAAGACGTTATTCTTGAGATAAAACTAGACAGAGTATAGTATTGTGTAGGGTTGAGGGCAGAGCTTAGCCCCGAAAGAATAGGATAGATCAACATTTGTGTTATGCAAAGGGAGACAATGCTTAGTATCGTGCAGGGAAGGAAGAGCTTAGACTTATGCAAATAAGTGGCAGGGCTTAGCCACATGCAGGATTTGAGACAGTGCTTAGTATCATGCAAATGGAAGGTAGTGCTTAGCCTTATGCAAATAGAGAGGCAGGGCTTAGCATCATGCAAGATTTGGGACGGTTCTTGGTCTTATGTAAGGGGAAGGCGGAGCTTAGCCTTATGCAAATAGAGAGGCAGGGCTTAGCATCATGCAAGATTTGGGACGGTTCTTGGTCTTATGTAAGGGGAAGGCGGAGCTTAGCCTTATGCAAATAGAGAGGCAGGGCTTAGCATCATGCAAGATTTGGGACGGTTCTTGGTCTTATGTAAGGGGAAGGCAGAGCATAGCCTTATGCAGATAGAGCGGCAGGGCTTAGCCTCATGCAAGATTTGACACAGTACTTAGTCTCATACAAGGAGAAGGCAATTCTTAGCCTTATATAAATAGAGAGGCAGGGCTTAGCCTCATGCAAGATTCGAGACAATGCTTAGTCTCATGCAAGGAGAAGGCAATGCTTAGCCTTATTGAATTAAAGAGGCAGGGCTCAGTCTCGTGCAGGGTTTGAGACAGTGCTTAGTCTCATGGAGGGGAAGGCAATGCTTAGCCTTATGTAATTGAGGAGGCAGGGCTTAGCCTCATGCAGGATTTGAGATAGTGGTTAGCCTCATGCAAGGAGAAGGCAATGCTTATCCTTATGCAATTGAGGAGGCAGGGCTTAGCCTCATGCAAGATTCGAGACAGTTCTTAGTCTCATGCAGGGGGAAGGCAATGATAGCCTTATGCATTTGAGGAGTCATGACTTAGCCTCATGAAGGATTTGAGACAGTGCTTAGTCTCATGCAAGGATAAGGCAATGCTTAGCCTTATGAAATTGAGGAGGCAGGGCTTAGCCTCATGCAATATTCGAGACAGTGTTTAGTCTTATGCAAATGGACGAATAGTAAACAAGAGCAAAGTATTCTTAGCTGGAGACATATTTATGTCTGGCGATTCTGTTATTGCGACTATACTTATGGCGATGACCTATTCCTCGTCCAAAGAATATCAATGAGTTTTGTGGGGGAGGTTGGTTCGTGACTTTGTCTGCTTGATTTTCTCTACTCCGCCCTAGGGTCCTGTTCAAGTCACCATGGGTAGCATTTGGAAAAAAATAAAGTTTTTTCGAAAAATATGCATGCATAGTTATTCAAAACATTGTAATATGTGGTTTAAAATTGATTAGATGAACAAGTAATTATGACATTATCAGAGACATTGCGACCTCCTTGCCAAAGAATTTTGAGGGTCCTCCTCAAAATTTTTCCCCAGTTATCTAAATGATCTTCTAGCTGCTCTGCATGCAATGTCGTTGGCTGAACTTGCTTTAAAATTTTGAGGGTCCTCCTAAAAATTCTGCCTCAGTTTCTGATTATGGGGAAAAGTGGGAATTTTATTGAATTGTGAACGAATCCACAGGGCTGCCGACATATCCCCTCTTAAACGGGAATCAGGTAAAGTGTAATTCAGTTACATCATATGAAGAAATGCAAATACTTTATACATAGTATCTTTTGACTGCATCTGAATTGATAGGCTTTGGCCAAATCTCTCCGTCCATTTCTGCGAGTATGAGTGCTCCACTTGTTAGTACCATGTGAACCATATAAGGGCCTTGCCAATTGGATGAGAATTTCCCTTTCGCTTTATCTTGTTATGGAAAGATTCGCTTCAACGCCAGCTGCCCCGGAGTGAACTGTCTAGGTTTGACCCTTTTATTGAAAGCTTTGGACATTCTGTTATGATAAAGCTGACCATGACATACTACATTCATTATTTTTCCTTCAATGAGAGATAATTTCTTATAAAGGCTCTTTATCCATTCTGCATCACTGAGTTCAGCTTCTTGTATGATCCTTAGAGAAGAAATTTCTACTTCGGCGGCGGGATGACAACTTCAGTACCATAGACAAATAGGTAAGGAGTTGCCCCGATTTACGTGCGGACTGTAGTGCGGTATCCCAATAAGGGGAATGGTAATTTCCCGTGCCATTGCTTGTGATTCTCTACCATCTTCCTTAGTATCTTCTTTATGTTCTTGTTGGCGGCCTCCACGGCTCCAATCAAAGTTTCACACATGGATTTCATCAAATCACTGTTGAGATTGGTAGCATTGTCAGTGGTGATGGATTCTGGAACTCCGAATCGACGAAAAATACAATTCCTGATAAAATTGGCGACAACTTTATTGGTTACAGCTTTGTAGGATACAAGTTCAACCCATTTTGTGAAATAATCGATGGCCACTAAAAATGAACATGTGCTAGTTCGAAGCAATGGGTTTTATTAGACCGATGACATCCATTCCCCAGGCGCCAAAAGGCCAAGGTGCACTTGTTGCATTGAGCTCGTTTAGTGGCACCCGTATCATATCTACGTGTATCTGCACCGGTGACATTTCTGGACATACCGGATGCAGTCTTTTTCCATAGTCATCCAAAAATATTCGTCTCTGAGTATCTTCTTTGCTAGGACGAAACCATTCATATGTGGGCCGCAAGTTCCGGCATGTATTTCTTCAAGCAATTTGGCAGCTTCTTTGGCATTGACACATCTTAACAGTCCTATACTGGGAGTTCTTCTATATAGAATTCCTCCGCTTTGGAAGAAATGATTGGACAACCTCCGAAGTGTGCATTTCTGAGTGTGGTTTCCATGCTCTGGATATTCTCCTTTTGCCAAATATTCCCTGATATCATGGAACCTGGAATTTCCATCTATCTCTTCTTCGACATGAGCACAGTATGGACTGATTATGGATTCTCACCGTAATGTGATCGATGAAATTCTTTTCCGGATGTTGTATCATGGAGGACAAAGTGGCCAATGCATCTGCAAATTCATTTTGGACTCTGGGGGCATACCGGAACTCTATCTTTGTGAACCTCTTCCTCATCTCTTGTACATGATTTAGACATAGTAGTATTTTGGTATTCTTGGTAGCCCATTCTCCTTGTACCTGGTGCACCAGCAGGTCTCAGTCACCAATTACCAACAGTTCCTGAACGTTCATGTCGAAAGCCAAATTGAGCCCTAATATGCAAGCTTGATACTCAGCCATATTACTAGTGCATGGAAACCTAAGTTTTGCAGACACCGAGTAGTGCTGGAAAGTTTTTGATACCAGGACAGCTCCGATACCGACTCCTTTGAAATTTGCAGCTCCGTCGAAAAATAGTCTCCACCCGTCGTAGGCTCCAGCAATGTCTTCTCCTACGAATGTTACCTCTTCGTCAGGAAAATACATTTTTAGTGGTTCGTATTCTCCTCCTACAGGAGTTTGGACAAGATGATCTGCCAACGCTTGTCCTTTGACTGCCTTCTGAGTTACATAGATGATATCAAATTCACTCAACAATATTTTCCACTTGGCCAGCTTACCTGTAGGCATAGGCTTCTGAAAGATGTACTACAGGGGATCCATCCTTGAGATGAGATACGTGGTATAGGTACAGAAGTAATGCCTCAGTTTCTTAGCTATCCATTCAGAGCACAGCAAGTGCATTCCAGCAAAGAATATCGTGCTTCATAAGGTGTGAACTTCTTACTCAGGTAATATATGGCTTGCTCCTTTTTCCCCGTCTCGTCATGTTGTCCCCAAACACAACTGAAAGCGCCATCTAATACCGAAAGTAGAGTAATAGTGGTCTACCAGGTTCTGCCAGGACTAGGACTGGTGGTGTGGACAGGTATTCCTTGATTTTGTCAAAAGCCTTCTGGCAATCCTCATTCCAGCTGGTTGCGGCATCCTTCTTCAGCATTTTGAAAATTGATTCACATATCACCGTGGACTGTGTTATGAAGCGGCTGATGTAATTGAGACTTCCCAAGAAACTCATCACGTCCTTATTTGTTCTTTGGTGGTGGTAGTTCCTGGATATCTTTGACCTTTGACGGGTCCAACTCAATTCCTCGGCGGCTGACGATGAATCCCAACAATTTTTCGGCAGGAACCCCGAATGCACATTTGCGAGGTTCAGCTTTAAATTATACTTTCAAAGTCAGTCAAAGAACTTTCTCAAGTCTGCTATGTGATCTTTGTCTTTCTTGGATTTGATGATGACGTCGTCGACATATACCTCTATCTCCTTGTGTATCATATCATGGAAGATGGTTATCATGGCCATCATGTAGGTGGTCCCATCATTCTTCAGACCGAACGGCACCATCTTGTAGAAATATACTCCCTACGGTGTAATGAAGGCTGTCTTTTCTACGTTTTCTTCGTCCATCCAGATTTGATGATAACCCCTGAAGAAATCCACAAAGGACTGGAGCTCATGCTTGGTGCAGTTATCAATCAGTATGTGAATATTTGGTAGTGGGAAATCGTCCTTGGGACTTGCTCTATTTAAAATCCTGATAGTGGATACATACCCTGACTTTCCCATCTTTCTTCGGAACCGGTACAATGTTGGCTAACCAAGTTGGGTACTCAACTACCCTGAGGACTTTGGCTTTGATCTGCCTAGTGACTTCTTCCTTGATTTTTAGGCTCATGTCTGGTTTGAACTTTCTGAGTTTCTGCTTTACTGGAGGACATATTGGATTGGTAGGCAATTTATGAGCCACTATGGATGTGCTCAAACCGGTCAAGTCATCATACGACCATGTGAAAATGTCCTCATATTCTTTCAGGAAGTGAGTGTATTCTTCCTTTTCTGACGGTAACAAGTGGATGCTTATGCGAGTTTCTTTGATGGTTTCAGAATCTCCCAAATTGACTACTTCGGTCTCGTCCAGGATGGACTTAGGTTTTTTCTCAAAGTTCTCAACTTCTCGGATGATCCTCTTCAAGTATCACATCTTCTTCTTCTGTCCATTCCGAATCACTATCCTTGTGTTGTGTTGTCTCATTACATGTCACAGTCATTAGTTCATTAAGGTAAGAAGGATTTTTTGAAACAGAATGCTCAAAAGAATTGCTTTTCAAATAACACTAGTTGCCATGCTACCCCAAGACTCGTCTGGCCCTGGATGGTGTGGCGGCCCAGTTTCTGAGAAATGCTCCCCTTTCCATTGTCTGAATGACAAGGCCTTCTTCCTCCTCCTCCTCAACTATCACATTGCAATCCATATCTTCTTCTTCCAAGAACAGGCTCCTTAGCCCCGCCAAAGCTTTTTCTTCTTCGAATCCCCATATTGTATCAGCCTGATGAAAGGATTGGCTCGGATGTGGCACTGGCTGCTCAAGAGGGTAACAGGGACCACGCCATAGCAGCGACCAATCATCATATTCTTTCCAGGTAAACGAATATTGAATCCCAAAGGTTGTACCATGACGTTTCAGCTGTATTGGCTTGGTAATGCCTTGAAGTTTCTTCCCAAGTCCTTTGTCGGGTTTATACCCCGACCATGCTAGCATGCTTTCTTTTTTGCTGCTCCACCATTTATGTTTCTCAGGCGCATTGACGCGCTCGATACGGTGATAAGTATATCCGCCCAACTTCCTTCTATTTTCCACGACCGGAACAATTTGAATTGTATAAATGGGATTGCTCCCATCTCCATGAAGTACTTCTTGATGATTCCATTAAAATTTCACAGTCAGGTGCAAAGTGGACGCAACAGCCCCAGCGGCATGTATCCAAGGTTGTCCTAACAACAAATTGTAGGAGGCGGTGTCACGACCCCAAATCTAAATTGGCCGTGATGGCACCTATCGTGATACTAGGCTAGCCAATTCACTAAAAATAAAATAATGATTTTCCATTTAATACATCAAATATCCGAATTTTTCATAATAATTATGTTTCTTAAGCATTTCAAAACAATAAAAATGATTAGAACATCTAAACACATTCCCAATATCTGGATTCAACCGTCATGAGCATCTAAGAGGTGATACAGTCTAATACAAATCCTCTACTACAACAAGTCTGGGAAGTAAAGTAAAATGTCTGAGTAGGAAGGAGAAACAGTAGTTTGCGGACGCCGAACAGCTACCTCACAATCTCCGAACAATGCTCCAAATGGGGTAGCTCAACTATCGCTTTGCCCCGGTACCTGAATCTTCACACAAGGTGCAGGGAGTAACGTGAGTACGCCAACTCAGTAAGTAACCAAAGTAACTAAAAACTTGAATGCAGTGACGAGCATTTAAACTTTATAGTTTCATAAAAATAAGTACCATTAAAGGTAATAGATCAAGTCAAGAGTCCACATTTACCAAGGATTTCACAAAACTCCAGTTTTTCTGTTTAAACTTGTATAAAACATTAGCCAACACTTATCAAAGAGGCTCAGTGTAAAGAAAAATGAAAATAGTAGTTTCATAAAAATATCAACCACTCGGGCACAGTGTCACTCACAAATAAAGCCTCTCGGCCAAACCTCTCAGTCACTCGTGACTCTACTCTCATAAGTCAATGATCACACTCAGCACTCTCACTCTTCAGGTACCATATAACAACTGTTGGGGCGTGCAGCCCGATCTATATAATAACTCGCTACGGCGTGCAGCCCGATCTATATAATAACTCGTTGCGGCGTGCAGCCCGATCCATAATAGTAACCCACTGCAGCATGCATCCCGATCCATACTAGTAACCCACTGCGACGTGCAGCCTGATCCATACTAGTCGACTGCGCTCACTAGGGTGTACAGACTCCTGGAGGGGCTCCTACAGCCCAAGTGCTATATTGTTGCAGCCTACAACCCGATCCAATATATGTATGGTTGCGGCGTGCAGCCTGATCCATATATATTATATATTGCTGCGGCGTATAGCCCGATCCAATATATATATATATATATATATATATATATATATATATATTGTTGATGCGTGCAGCCTGATCCATATATATTATATATTAATGTGGCGTGCAGCCCGATCCATAACTATCCTCACATACTCGGCCCTCGGCCTCACTTAGTCATCCTCACAAGCCACTCAGGCAACTCATCTCAACTCACGAGACTCAGCCCCAAAATACATCTCAGAGTTTCAAAACAGTGTGATAACAGTGAAAATAACAACAAGTAGAAAACATGACTAAGTTCACAATTGTTCTATCAGGATAGTGTGAGAATAGTGTAAAAGCACCTATGAGGGTCTAAACAGGTTGGCACAAGGCCCCAAATATGACTCACAGCCCATAAACAAGTTTAAATTTCTAAAATACAGGATGTCGTAAGGTTTCAAATCGAAAATGAGGCTTAATAGTAGCTACGGGACGGACCAAGTCACAATCCTTATCGGTGCATGCCCACACGCTCGTCACTTAGCATGTGAGTCACCTCATTTACCAAAACAATATAAAATATCAGGGTTTCATACCCTCAGGTTTAGAGTTACAATCGTTACTTACCTCAAAACAGTCCGAAACTACTCAGCGATGCTCTTGCCCCTCGAATCGGCTCCCAAATGCTCTGAATCTATCAAAATCAGATTTAAAACATCAAAATATTCTAGGGAGACGAAACCCATTCGAAAACTATCAAAATTAGGCACAATTCCCGAAATTGGCCAAACCCGACCCCTTGGCCCACGTCTCGAAATTCAATAAAAGTCACAAAACCGGAAATCCTCATCCACCCACGATTCTATACATACCAATAACATCAAAATCGGACCACAATTGGCCCTTCAATTACTCAATCAAAGTCTACAATTATCCAATCCCTAACCCCCAATTTACACACTCATTTTTCCCTAAATTCCACCCTATCTCAGTCCAAAAAATCACATAGAAACAAGTTTTAGGTTCAAATATCTTACCTCAACAAAGTCCTCTTGATTTCCTCCGTCAAAACCCTCTTCCAAAGCTTAATCCCGGATAAAATATTGAAGAAAATTGCTAAAAATAGCGAAGGCATGAATTTATACTCTTCTAGCCAGTGGTCCCGCACCTACGGCCACTTATGCGCACCTGCGGTCCCAGGTGCGCACCTGCGCACTTGACTTAAGTCTCCATTTTCCGCACCTGCGACTACCTCTTCGCACCTGTGCTTCCGCAGGTGCGGCCACCCATCCTCTTCACGAGCTGCCAAACTCCGCACCTGTGCATGGTCCTCGCACTTGCGGGTCTCGCACCAGCGGTCTTCCTTCCGCAGGTGCGACCTCACCAACAACTGTGCACCAGCAGCATTTTTGATGTAATTTCCAACTTAAAACCTTCCGATGACCATCCGAATACAACCTGAGCCCTTCAGGACCACAACCAAAAACACAAACAAGTTGTAAATGATTCCCCAGACTTCGTCGAACCCTCGGAACACCCAAAGCAACGCAAAAACACCAAATTCACATCAAATTCAAGCCTCTGAACTTTGAGATTTCTAAATTTCACCAAAGATGCCGAAACCATCCAAAACACATCTGACTGACCTGAAAATTTGCACACACATCCAAAATGACATTACGAACCTGCTCCAACTTCCGGAATTCCATTCCGACCCCGATACCTTATTTTCCACTGCCGATCAAAAATCGCCAAAAACTAATTTTCGCCTATTGAAGCCTAATTCTACACCGGACATCAAAACAACATTCTGAACTCACTCCTAAGTCCCAAATCACCTAACAAAACTATCAGAACCATAAAATACGCATTTCGAGGTTGTTAACCAAATAGTCAACTTGCGGTTGACTTTTCTAACCATAAGGCCAACTTAAGAGACTAAGTGTCTCATTTCTCACCACGACCACTCCGAACCCGAACCAACCAACCCAACAAAACACACAAGAGCTGAACCACACAAAATGAAATGAGACATAGGGGAAACGTGGCTAAACTCTCGGAATGACCGACCAGGTCATTACATTCTCCCCCACTTAAACATACATTCGTCCTCGAACGTGCCCAGAGTTGTTCCAAAAACCGCCAAAAATTGTTGTGTAACCTACCATGCACATACCCGGGGTGATCCCACGTCACCCTATCCCATGTAGGTCCAATAGCACAACATAGCTGAAATTTCGAAATCCATCCTGACGCAAAAACCTTAGAACCAAATTTCCACTTATGAAATAATTTACGAGATCAAAATTCCATAACTATAAGTTGAAATAGTCTGAACACGTTGTATCAAGCCATATCCGCAACCCAAGATGTAATCATATAATATACCACATGACTCGAACACTCATAGCGATAACTCTTAACCACAATAACTGCTCAAAACAACCCAATATTGGTACATAGCCTCTTATCAAGAAATGCCTCGCTCTAACACTTTCATATACTGCCGATATCATCCTTCCAACCATGTTGTAGTCAACTCTGGTAGTATTCATTCTAGGCCCAATTACCTTTCCTCATCCAACACGACCACTCTGATGACTTGACGCATCAATACAATCCAAAGCCATAACCTGTGCAACTCGGGCACTCAATAGCAACATCCCACGAACTCAAATCATAGAAAAGATTCACACGAGAGGACTATCCTGCCATTAGAAAGTACCATCTCAACATCATGCTAAGATCCTGGCACACATTTATCAAGAAACACGAATCAGACACTAAGGATCATACCTCTAGATAACTCTGCTACAATGTGTGATCCCATCCAAACGCTGGTTCACACGAAATACTTCAAACCACCTTTCTCAAAATCGATAACCACGCGCAATTCTACATCAAGTACTCCTAGTGCATTGCCATAACCACGAGGGAAAGGGACGATACCATGCCGCATGAATCAGAAAGAACATAACCAATACATCTCAACCTCGCAATACCCAAATACTTACCTTACTCAAATCCCGATATAAATCCCAAATAAATTCGCACCATAAATGCATATAACTAACAATCACCACTCCTCGCAACACCGAAGGGTAACTCATAGATCATCAGAATATGAATAAACTCAATAACAATCGAATGTTACACCCCTCAACAATAGCAATTTGGAGTCAACAATTCCGACCCGGTGCAGAACACACACCCATATTGGCCTACCAATAACCCTAAATCAACTTTGGTCACTCACCACAGATAGATAACTCTCTGAAGGTTCACAATGACTGAATCATGGCATTTACTAACATCTGACTAGCTTTGCGCGCACCCTCACAGTCCACAACCACAAAATAATCTGTTTATTAGAACTCTCAGTCTCAAAGTCCATGAAGCGCACAAATTACTATATTTGATCCCCACTACACCGCTCGAATATATAGCACATCCCTGATACTCAATCATTCCACAAGGGATACCCCTAAAATTCTTCCGTGTCACCAAGAAACCTTGAATATCAGCAGTCGATCCAACAAGAGAGCGCCGTAACACCAATGAAGCACCCTTAAACTCAACACATTTCCCTAAACACATTGCCTTTTTTCTGAATGTATACCCTCATCCAGTCATACCAATTAGTGATATCATCTACCTAGTCATCTGGAACTGCCCATGCTGCCTAGGAATTTATGGCCTTCCTTCCATATCTGATCTGTGACCTCACGCATGCAAATCTCAACCCTACACAACATGCTGCCTACACCATGCCATCCTATGATAAATATGAGAACATCATAATTCCTTCCTAGCAACAAGCAATTACGTACCCTACTAGCCAAGAACTATACATTTGATCCTATCTAGAAGCAAAATCATTATACATCACATGCCACTCACGCCAGTAGAAAATATACATCTCTAACCGTGGTAGAAACCATCAAGAACCCTATGAATCACATTTGTACAATACCAAACCATTATGATTGAATCCTTCTAACTCAACTAAGCTACGCATGCCACCAAATTCCAAGAGAATTGCTAAGAAACACCTGTAACAACTCATTACCTCATAAACACCCAAAGAACTAATCATATCCCTTATCATGCCGATCCGACCTACTACCAAGCTGTCCTATTTATTCAAGTTCCTTCTGACTTAAATCATATGTAAATCTCGCATCCACCATTGTAATGGTCATGCCAACTTCCACAAGTGATCTAAACTCAAATTACAACATACATCATTTACTAGTAGAAGATAACTTACCACAGATCAACATAAGGGTCACACACCTCAGGACAACCCGCAGGAGATACCCTTGCTTGCTTAGCCTCAAACTGATATCTCTCTATACATTTCCGAAGATCATAGCTATTACGCAATTGCTTTACCCTCCTACATTAGAACACAACCAATGCCTTCCCTCGAGGCATCACAATAAGATGTATAAGAACCTGAAGCTGATGGAAATACTAACACCGGAGTTGTGGTCAAAGCAATCTTGAGCGTCTGGAAGCTCTACCCACACTCGTCTAACCACATGGATACTTCACTGGACACCACGTGTCCCAAGAATGCTACTGAACTGAGCCAAAATTCACACTTGGAGAACTTTGTGTATAGCTTCCCCTCCCTAAATCCTTATAATACCATCCTCAAATGCTGAGTATGCTACCCCTGGCTACGTGAGTACACCAGGATACCATCAATGAACACAATAACAAAGGAGTTATAACAATGATTGAATACACCGTAAATCAAATACATGAACGATGCTGGGGCATTGTTCAGCCCAAAAGACATCACCAGGAACTCATAACACAACAGAAGGATCCGCTTAACAACACGAGAGGTCCTCCAATATACTTAATACTCGAGGAAATATGCCAGCTCCAAACAGAAGTCAAATACTCAATGGTTCTTGCTACATCTCCCGCCAATTCATTTTGTCACAATCAAACAACCTGAACATACCTAACGATCATATCACACTCAGGGGACTCATCCCCAAAATACCTCTTAGAGTTTCAAAACAGTGTGATAACAGTGAAATTGACAACAAGTAGAAAACATGACTGAGTTCACAATTATTCAATCAGGATAGTGTGAGAATAGTGTAAAAATACCTTTGAGGGTCTAAACAGGTCGGCACAAGGCCGCAAACATTCCTCACAGCCCATAAACAAGTATAAATTTCTAAAACGCAGGATGTCGTAAGGTTTCAAATTGAATACGCGGCTTAATAGTTGCTACGCGAGGGACCAAGTCACAATCCCTATCGGTGCATGCCCACACACTCGCCACCTATCATGTGTGTCACCTCATTTACCAAAACAATATAAAATATCGGGGTTTCATACCCTCAGGTTTAGAGTTAATATCGTTACTTACCTCAAAACGGTCGGAAAACTACTCTGTGATGCTCGTGCCTCTCGAATCGGCTCCCAAATGCTCCGAATCTATCAAAATCAGATTTAAAACATCAAAATATGCTAGGGAGACGAAACCCATTCGAAAACTATCAAAATTAGGCACAATTCCCGAAATTGGCCAAACCCGACCCCTGGGTACACGTCTCAGAATTCAATAAAATTCACAAAACCGGAAATCCTCATCTACCCATGATTCTATACATACCAAGAACATCAAAATCGGACCACAATTGACCCTTCAATTACTCAATCAAAGTCTCCAATTATCCAAGTCCTAACCCCCAATTTACACATTGATTTTTTCCCTAAATTTCACCCTATCTCAGTCCAAAATATCACATAGAAACAAGTTTTAGGTTCAAATATCTTACCTCAACAAAGTCCTCTTGATTTCCTCCTTCAAAACCCTCTCCCAAAGCTTAATCCCGAATAAAATATTAAAGAAAATTGCTAAAAATCGCGAAGGCATGAATTTATACTCTTTTGGCCAGTGGTCCCGCACCTGCGGTCCCAGGTGTGCACCTGCGCACTGACTTAAGTTTCCATTTTCCTCACCTGCGACTACCTCTTCGCACCTGCGCTTCCGCAGGTGCGGCCACCCATCCGCACATGCGACCCCTTCACGAGCTACCAAAATCCACACCTGTGCATGTTCCTTGCACCTGCGGATCTCGCGCCTGCGGTCTTCCTTCCGCAGGTGCGACCACACCAGCAGTTGTGCACCAGAAGCATTTTCTACTGCATTTTCCAACTTAAAACCTTCCGACGACCATCCGAATACAATCTAAGCCCTTCGTGACCCCAACCGAAAACACAAAAAAGTCATAAATAATTACCCGGACTTCGTCGAACCCTCGGAATACCCAAAACAACGCAAAAACACCAAATTCACATCAAATCCAAGCCTATGAACTTTGAGATTTCTAAATTTCACCAAAGATGCTGAAACCATCTAAAACATATTTGATTGACCTAAAAAATTGCACACATATCCAAAATGATATTATGAACCTGCTCCAACTTTCGGAATTCCATTCTGACCCCGATACCCTATTTTCCACTGCCGACCGGAAATCGCCAAAAACTAACTTTCGTCAATTCAAGCCTAACTCTACACCGGACATCAAAACCACATTACGAACTCACTCCTAAGTCCCAAATAACCTAACAAAACTATCTGAACCATAAATCCACATTTCGAGGTTGTTTACCAAATATTCAACTTTCGGTTAACTTTTCTAACCATAAGGCCAACTTAAGAGACTAAGTGTCTCATTCTCACCAAGACCACTCCGAACCCGAACCCGAACCAACCAACCCAACAAAACACACAAGATCTGAACCACACAAAATGAAAGCAGACATAGGGGAAAGGGGCGGATATTTCTAGCACCAGAAATTCAACATTGAACTAAGTGGGACACATATGCAAGAATAAATTGGTTTCCCCAATTGTGGCTCTTTGTGACCCATCGAACACCTTTACATTCATAGTCCCTGCTCGTATTTCATGCCAACCCTTGCCCAACCTGTTTAGAGTTTTCAATGGACAGATGTTGAGGCTGGATCCTCCGTCTATCAAAACCCTGGCAATGAACTTATCCTTTCATTGCACTGTGATTTGCAATGCCCTGTTGTGGCTCAATCCCTCTAGCGGCAACTCATCTTTGAGAAAGGTGATCTTGTGGCTCTCCAGCACTTGCCCCACCATGTTGGCCATTTCTCCACTGGTGATATTGTTGGGCACGTACGCTTCATTCAACACCTTCATCAGAGCATTCCTATGCGCCTCAGAATTTTGCAGCAGTGATAGGAAGGATATCTGGGCGGGAGTTTTGTTCAGATTGTCTACCACAGAATATTCCCTTGCATGTACCTTCCTCCAGAGATAATCCGGACTGGTTTCAATGATGGGTTGTTTGGCAGTGGCTTCCTTACTTGTTCCTCCTAAATTCTCAGGTGTATAGATTCTTCCAGTTCTGTTCATCCCTTGTGCAGCACCAGACTCTTCCATTTTTGTCTTCCTTTTCCTCCTGACTTTGGCATCATAACCCCAAGGTACCGCATTGGATTTAAAGGGCAGTATGGATGATACCGTCACAGTTAAGGGTGTGGTTACTTCTACTTCAAATGGAGAAGATGTTGTCACTTTGATTTCGAACAGAATTGATGCGGCTATCTCAACTTCGACTGGTAGTTGTACCTGTACCATAATAGGAGTGAGCATGACTGCAGGTTTCTTAGGGTCATCGCCTTCCCGAATAAGCCAAATTGACCCTTCAAGATCCCATTCTTCATCAGTTTCTATCACATTTACTCCTTCACCCTTATGGTCTGGGAGAGGGTTGTTGCAGACATTGGGCGCGGCTTCCTTTGCTTGTATGACTTTGGTATCGATCAGTATCTGAATCTTGTCTTTTAGAGGGCGGCATTCATCAATGGTATGTCCCTTCATGCCAGAATGGTATGCACATGTTTTGTTTGGGTTGACCCGCTGGGAGGAGTTTTCCATGGCAATAGCAGGAATAGGGGTGACACATCCGGCAGCCTTTAGTCTTTCATATAGTTGGTCGATGGGCTCAGCAATAAGGGTGTACTGTCTGGGTGGTCTGCGATCGAAATTGGCTCTGGGTTTTTGAAAGTTTTGACGAGTTGGAGGTGAATGATAATAGGTTGGCTGGGTGTTATAGGTGTGATAGGTGGTAGCGGGTTGAGGATATCTGGAAGGTGAAGGTTGATATGTAGGAGTAGGTATTTGGTATATGAATGGAGATTTTTTACCTTGGGCTACCATTACCGCTCCTCTTTCTTTCTTCTTTGATATACCCCCTGACTATAATGCTTTGTTCGTAGCCTTCAATGCTTCAAAATTGGTTACCATTCCGCTCTTGATCCCTTCTTCAATCCTTTCCCCGAGTTTGATGATGTCGGAGAATTTGTGATTCTCGATGACCATTAACCTCTCATAATATTGTGGATCTTGGGCCCTGACGAAGAATTTGTTCATTTGCTCTTCTTCCAATATCGGCCTAACCTTTGCAGCTTCTGACCTCATCGAGTAGCATACTCACGGAAAGTCTCCGTTTGTTTCTTCTTGAGGTTTTGTATGTAGAAGACGTCAGGTGCATTTTCTGTGTTGAACCTGAATCGATCCATGAAGTCTGATGCCATGCTTACCCTATTAATCCAGGAGCTTGACTGATACACCAAGATAGGGTGTCTCTAGTGAGACTTCTCATGAACAGCTTCATTCAAATCCTTTGATCCTTCCCAGCTCCCACGAGCTTGTCACAATATGTCCTCAAATGTACTTTCGGGTCACCAGTTCCGTCAAATATCTCAAACTTAGGAGGTTTGTAACCCTTCGGTAGTTCTACGTCTGGCTGAATACGTAGATCTTCATAATTCAGACCTTCCATCCCTTTGCCTCCTTCAACACCCTGGACTCGGCTTGTGAGCTTCTTGAGCTCTTCTGCCATATTCTTGATGAGCAGGTCCTTCTTGGCGGATTCTGGTGTGTGAGGTTGGTTAATGGAGTGGGGTAAGGTTTCTACGTATATAGGATTGTTTTGGTGGATGTCGGGGGTTTGAATGTACTGATGATCATTAGTTGAATTTTGCAGATCGGGGATAGGTTGTTGGGTATGTTGAATAGTAAAGCATGTGATGGCGTACAGGAGGATTTTACGGACGTTGGTTTGGTGTGTTTTGAGGAGATACTGAGTTTTGAGTGTTTTGCTGGTTGATTTCTGGGACGTTTAAGGTGAGGGAAAGGTTTTCCAAGTTGCAGACCTGCTCAAGCTCCCCTTGCAATTCTAGTATCTTCCGCTCCAACCGTAAGACTAAATCATTCTGGTCCGGAGTACTCCGACCGTCTGAAGTCTAAACATTCTCTACATGTGTGGTGTTTTCTTTCCTGACACAACTCATATCATCCATTTTAGCTTTTCCCTTACTTCTTGGATCACTTGGAGGATGAGGTGGTGGAGGGCCTCTGGATCTGGTGTGATATGTTGATGATGTCAGTATGTGCGAACCAACCTTAGGGGACGGGAATAATCAAAAATAAATAAAAACAAGAAGGTAAACAAGTCAGTAAGGATTCTGAAAAGGTATTTGCAGTATTTAAATACGTATTGCGGAAATATAAATACGCATCCTAATTTGGGACCCTCATTGTGCTCGAGGTAGGCCTAGCCACATGTAGATTTGGAGAAATTTAATGTCGATAACTGCCTCATTTCATTAATGTAGTAAATAAGATGAACCTAAAGCGACAATAACTAAATGAGTCACTACTGGCATGTGCCTTATTACATTCGAATTCTAAAACGACCCTAAAAACAAATAATCCTAATCTACTTGGTCCTAGAGGGACCTTCTCCAAGCTTGGCCTTCTTGGCTCCGTCAATCAGATTCCCCAGGTCGCGCATGTCCAGCAGTAGATACGCCCTTGATAGGTTTCCTCCTTCATTACCCTCTGCATTCTGACAATCCACGGCCCTTTTCCTCATCTTCCCTTCAAGCTCCATCAGACCCTGCTCTAAATACTCTAATCTTTCTGTTAACTTTGTAGCCATTTCCCTCCACTCATTAATTGACTTCATGTCAATCTTGTGTTGTTCCAGATGCCTGGCCTAGGACTCGAGGACTCTTTTGCGTAGCCTCTTATACTTCACCTGTGCTTCAACAACTTCATCTATGACCCTGTTTCCTTGACCGGTCCCTGGCTCGACTATTCCTACTATGCTACCATCCAACCATGATGGAGAGAAGTACACATGACCTGCGTGGTATCTGGATTGACGGTACCCTTTTCCACAATTATCTTCAAATGCCACATGTGTTGGGCCTCACATTTGTATGGAATGGCATCATCTTGAAAATCTACTTTGTAATGACCCATTTTGGAGACTCGCGGTATGACTTGCTTTCTACCAGCTTGTCTCATGACCTTGATAGGAACATAGGCATATAGGCCCCTTAACCCAATTAACACCAAATGCGAAACATCCCAGGATTTGATGATGAATTTTCTAGTAGGGCTCGAACATCCAACGAACCTTGTCCTCGGTCAGATTGTTTAAACATTGTACTCATTCTATAGCATTCTCTAGATGTACAAACCTGTCTGGGATGAAGGTCATTCTCTTCGGATGGTGGAAAGCTATGTGGTCATTTCATGTTCTTCGTAGGAATTCTTGGCGATATTGGCCTCTCTGAAGATGTTCCAACAACCAAATCTGCAGCAGCAAGTTACAACCCTCAAAGTGTTTAAACCCCTTCTCGCAACGATCTACAGCTCGGTACAATTCTGCTACAATCATTGGAACAATAGTATATGTTTGTCCTTCAATCCCTTCCATTAAAGCTTTGGTTAACATGGCCAACCTGGTGTGAATCCTGTCCCCATGGCTTGGAAACACTATCATACCCAAAAAAGCAGACGATGAATGCGAAAACCCTACGATGAGCCCAACCCAGGGAGGTGATGGAGAATTCGTCATGAAAATTGCGATAAGATTTTGCTGTGTCCATATCGTTCATAGAGGAAGTCAAAGGGTATGTTGGACTTCTTTAGTCATACCAAGTCATCATTCTTTCTCAGACCCATCATTTTCAGAAACCCCCTGGGAGTGCGATTTTCTGGAACTAACAAACCGGTACTGTCCCGGGGTAATCCAGCGAATCCTCCTATTTACTCCAAGAGAGGAGTCATTTCTGTATTGCCAAAATGAAATACATCCCTTTCTCCGTCCCAGAACATGGTAGCAGCCTCGATCAGCATGTTATTTGGCTGGATGTTTAATAAGGAGGGTAAGTTTCCGAGAACCCTTTTTACGTGATTTTTGTCGCTTGGTGAAAGTTTTTCACACCAATCCAGCAATAACGGTGGTATATTTAGGACCACGCCGAACCTGGGGAATTCGTACCTCATCTTCTGCAAAATAAACAAGGTTAGACCCTTTCCCCCTTCAGATTCGACTACTTACACATTAACGATTAACATATCGGCATTTTTTTCTCCAAATGATGAACATATCGTGATTGTGCCTGTTGGGATTATGGAAATCTCAGTGGGCTTTGGACAAGGTTTTCTTAGAAGGTTATTATGCGGAAAACATATTAACCTGTGCTAGGTTTGATCATGATGCATGTACAGGTATTGTCAAAGTAAAGTTTCTATAGAGGTCTAAACTGGTACCCCCAAGCGGACAACTTGAGAGGGAAAGGCAAGGAACCATTGACTGCACCGCTGATCAACTAGTTTTACCGTAAATAAGCCTTTCCAAATTCAAAAAGGGTAATATGGGAAGAGCGCGGACACTCATCAAGTGCCGCTATGGTATTAAATATGCATGAGTGGAATATGATGTTGAGCATGTATTTATGCAAAAGGAAAATAACACGTTGTCAAGTATTTGCACGATGAAAATGGTAAAATGTGGTATTGAATAATTGTAAAGGCAAGAAAGAAAGAAAACAAATAGCGGAGTTAGTTTCCATAATGAAAAAGAGATAAAAATAGGAAATAGGGAATTTAGTAAGTATAATGTTGCAGTCAAACTAAACGAAGGACGGCAAATAAGTTCACATAAAGGAAAAATAGGAAAGGTATGTACAAATATTAGCAGAATAATACACTCTTATTGAAAAAGAGTAATTCACAAAACAAGTTCGTTATGGTAAGATCCTAAGGATATCCCTAGCAGAGTCGACATGTTGTTGCGCCCCCTTTTCTCGCGAAATCGGGTTTCGACATTTGACAACTCCTTTTGAGAGAAGGGAAAAGGAATTGGTTGTTGGAGATCGCCACCTAACGGATTAAGGTGTGTTAGGGAACCTATAGCAAATAACCCAGATTATACCAGTTTGCATCACTAGAGATCGCGTAAGGGCTCAAATTACCTTGAGGGGAAGGTGTTAGGCATCCCTCGAGGTCCACAACAGTGGATCCCGGCCGAACATAACTTATGTGAATTAGTCTAAAAAAGCGAAGAAACTATTTAATAGGGATGGGGGGTCCTAAATTTTTTAGCCTATAGGATCACCCCGTGCAACATAAATAATACTTCATAACTCTCCCTAGACGAGGTGTTACTCGTATTATTCAGCGGGCACAGACTATTATCTCCTGCTACCCGATTACTATCTTTAAGTTTTTACCTAAAGAGCTCTAATCAATTCTAATTCGTGTCATATGCGTGCACGACCCGTCCCTTACCTATGGTCCTGGAGGAATTGAGACTTCTATTTTGGATGGTTCTAGACTCAGTTGCTCAAAATTGCAAAACTAAGCGACATATAAAATATATTGTACTTTCACATAAGAGCAGATAAAGGCTCATCTTAGCCTCCACACATTAAGCAGCAAATGCACGCAAACAAATTGGCATGTTGACACTTTTAACAGTTAAGGCTATTAGATCCTATAGACATGATTTCTATAGGATTCTGGATTTTAAACATGCTGACAGTTTGTGAAAGTAATTCCTAGGTGATTATGTAATTGCCTATCTATTTTAGTTAAAAGCATTTGAACCTATAGGCAAGTTATCTATGTGACTTATTCGATAGTTGACAACAGAAGTACTCAGAATTAATTAGTTACTCCTATAGGCATGCTTTCTAGTCGTATTTAGCAAGACATTATGCAGATTCCAATTTTAGTATTGGCACAAAGAATAGTTATCCCTATGAGCGTGTATTCTACTTTTGAAACTGCCATTATAGACATGCATGTTAGCTAGGCGAGTGTGAAAATTAATTAACACATATAGCCATGATTTCTACAGAAACAGATACAAATATGCTAAAAGTTGATCTTGATTATTGTATTTCCTATAGGCATGGTATCAAATCCTATGAAGCAAAGTAGACAGGATATCCACAGAATTTATTTGGGCCAGAATGAAATCCCTATAGGCAGGTTATTTAACATGGGATGGCAAACATAAACATTTAGAAAAGTTTTCAGTATACAATTTCTAGGCATAAAACAAAACCTATGGACAAGTTACCTAATAAAATAGTAGCAGAAAACGTAAAGGCGTGTTATCTAACATAATAGCAGCGAAAAACCTAAAGGCATGTTATCTACCCACATAATATCATATAAACCCATGTCCCAATTTATTATCACCCTTAATTGTATTTACAAATAATCATTACATATTATAATCAAATAAATTACAAAATATATAGACTATAGGAAGCCTGCAGCATGCCCAAATACATCTGGATAGGCCAGGCCCTACAATCCACAGTATCTCCAAAAACGAGTGTTCATAGAGCTCAATAGTGACTGATTCACCTATTTTTCATACCAAGCCCAATTCCCTAGTATGTCAGAGTTCCCAAGGGCTTCACGAACCCCGAGCAGTGCTCACACTAGAGAGGAATAATCAGAATCAGTTTCAAGGAAAGCTACGGACCAAATCCTAGTGTGTCAGAGTTCACGAGGGTCTCATATGAACCCTGAGCAGTTCTCACATCAAGAAGGCTAGGACAGTACTTAGATTAGTTTGGCTTTCGGCCAGCAAAGAATTAGGATTCAGAAGAGTGCAGGACAGGATTAGGAAGCATACTTACGGAATAGAATCACACATAGCACCGAGACATACACTTTGAAACTAAGAAGATTTGAAACAAACAAGTTTGAAGATTAACAAATTCATAAACTGAAAAGGACCAATTCATGAGAATACTTCACAAAAGACAGTACATAACCCATATTAGGATAAATTATACAAAAGAAATTCATTGATCAATCATGAGTCAGTAAGCACACTAGTTATCAGTAAGCATCAACCAAGAGTTTATAGCATGGTGATCACAGAATCAAATAAATAACATGATAACAGATTTAGCAACAAACTTAATGAGTTTACATGGTGAACTAGTGTCAAAACCTGCTTAATACCAAATGGCAGTCTTAAGTTACACACAATTAAACAGATTTTATCCATTAATCTACTGAGTTAAACATGTCTAGAATACAGAAAGCAACTAGTCTAATAACAATAGCATATCGAACAAATGACATAGTAGAGAAGTTTCAACAACTTACTTAGTTCAGATTAAACAGAAAGAGGTTTAGCAATGCAGCAACGATCAACAGAAGCAAACAATAGAAGATTTCTGGCATTGGCTTCCAGCCGGCCAGGAATCAAAGCAAAATAAGAATAGTAGATAGTTTTAGTTGTGAGAAATACTCGAGTTCTAAGTCTTGTCCTAAGGGGAAAGAGGGAAGGGGTTTAAATAGCCTTAGACTACGGCGCATAAATATGGAAATAATCAATCGACATATTTAAAGAAAACTCAGAATATTATTAAGGCAAGAACAGATAGACACAATCAGTATGAAAAAATAAAATAAGATTCGGAACCCTAATTTTTTAGGGTAAGTAAAAATTATCAGAATAATCAAAGGAAAATAACATGCATATAGACAGATATGGGGAAATAGTGAAGAAAACACGTTAACAGAATAAAAACCATAACAGATCTGAGCCTTATTTTTAGGGCAAATAAAGTTGCCAGCCAATTCACAAAATCTTAACAGAATGTATATAGACGGATATAAGGGAACATCAATGGAGATACTCAGCAAAAATAGAACCAGAACAGATCCTAAAAGATCTGAGCCCTAATTTTAGGGCAAGTAAAAATCAGTACGAAAATCACAGGTAAACGGAATATTTAAGAAGATATTCGACCATAATAGAACTATAATAGAATAGATCTTAAAGATCTGAGCCCTAATTTTAGGGAAAATAAATTAGGCAAATACTTTTTGATGAAAAAATCGGAAAGAAAAATAGGCATGCGAAAACACTAAGGGGATTTTTTAACCACAAAAAATAAGAAGAAAATTTTAAACAGATCTTAAAAGATTTATACCCTAATTTTAGGGTAAACACAGAATCATAAAGAATCTCAGATATTCGTACCCAAAAAGGCGAAGAATGAACATAGCTGAAAAAGGGAGAAGTTCGGACCAAATTTGGTCCGAAAATGGGGAGATCGGCTTGCCATATTTAGCAAGCTACTAGGTTATACCATAATCGAGTAGCCAATAGAGATATAAGATTAATAAGGTAAGAAAATCCTCAAGGGATTCCATATCTGGTTGGAATTGAAGAAAGATTGGGGGGATTAAGGTGACGGCGCCTAGGGTTTCAGAGGAGAAGAGAGGAGTGGGGTTTGAAGGCAGCGGTTTAGAGATAATGGGGGTTAGGGTTAGTTAATAGGTAAATAATAACGGGGGAAGGAACGATGGCCGTTGATAAAAAATAGATGGGGCGGGTATTTAAGTGGGTAAAGGACTGGGCTAACGGATCGTTTGGCCTTGGGCTGGGGTGTTTGTCGTAGGTGTTAGGTAATTGGGTTGGTTTGGTTTGCTTAGGTCCGAAAATGATTAAGGATTATTTAAAAACCCAATTAAATTAGTAAATAATTCATAAAAAATGATAAACAGATAGTAAAAAATTTTATTTGTGCATAAAACAAGTAAAAATAGTTATTTAATACTATAAAAGTATAAAAGGATTATTTGGCATAAATAAAGTAATTGTAGATATATAGGCTATTATTGCAAATATGCAATTTTAGCCTTAAAATGCAAACGCAATTAGGACAAATATGTTAAAAATATTTATAACATAATATGGATATAAATGGTGAAATTAGATGATAAGATCTTTGTAAACTAATTTGTAATGCAATTAATGAGTATTTATATAATAAAAATGTAGGAATAAATTGATTTACAACCGTTTTAAAATTATAAAAAATTATGAAAAATGTTTGTATATGTCTATAAATCAAGTGATGATGCACATGAATTATTTGGAGAGCATATATGTATATTTTAATATTTGGAGAGCATATATGTATATTTTAAAAATATAAGGGAAAAATTGGGTATCAACAGCTGCGCATCATTACCCGGGAAGGATGAAAGAGTTGTCGGGTAAAGAAATGATGATCGATTTTGACTGAATGGAGTGATTTGAAAGATATAGGCCGCACTCTGACTTTTGAGCTGCCTACATATCCCTGGTTTTACAGGAATCAGGCCATGTGTAGTTCTGGATCCAACGGTGGAATGAATCGGTGGAGTTATTTGTAAGAGCGGACAAAATATTCTGAGTGGGATCAATTGGGATTTGAAAGTGGTTATGGGTAAGTGAGACTGGGTAATGGATGATGATCGGTTACATTTGAAACAATAGGAGGGTATGGGCATCGAGTGAGAATTGGAACAACGATTGATCCCGTTAGGATAACGGTTACCTTCCGGATTTCCTGCAAACTCAAAACACAATATGCGCATATATATTTTCCGTAAATTTAAACATGATGCAAATTCCATTTGGACCATGGAGATTGTCTTTGGACGGTGAGGATGACATCCTTAGACCATGGTGTCCCGGGCCATGAGTTGTGTGGTAAAGGATTCACAGGCCATGAAAATGGTGTTCTCGGGCAATGAAGATGGTGCCTCCGAACCATGATTCCTTTGAATAATGATGTGCAGGATTGAGAGATCCTTAGGCCATGAAATGGTGTCTTCCGGCTATGAGGATGATGCCTTCGGACTATGACGTCTTTCAACAAATTAGCTATATATCATCCCATGAGATGCAAAGACATGATTCTTGAGATAAAACAAGATAGAGCTTAGTCTTGTGTAGGGTTGAGGGCGGAGCTTAGCCCCTAACGAAGAGGATAGATCAACATTTGTGTTATGCAAAGGGATGCAATGCTTAGTCTCGTAAAGGGAGACAATGCTTAGTCTCGTGGGGGGAAGGCAAATCTTAGCCTTATGAAAATAAAGAGGCAGGTCTTAGCCTCATGTAGGATTTGAGACAGTGCTTAGTCTCGTGCAAATGGAAAGCAGAGCTTAGACTTATGCAAATAGAGAGGCAGGGCTTAGCCTCATGCAAGATTTGGGACAGTTCTTGGTCTTAAGCAAGGGGAAGGCAGAGCTTAGCCTTATGCAGATAGAGAGGCAGGTCTTAACCTCATGCAAAATTTGAGACAGTGCTTAGTCTCATGCAAGGAGAAGGCAATGATTAGCCTTATGGAAATAGAGAGGCAGGACTTAGCCTCATGCTAGATTCGAGACAGTTATTAGTCTCATACAAGGAGAAGGCAATGCTTAGTCTTATGCAATTACAGAGGCAAGGCTCAGTCTCGTGCAGGGTTTGAGATAGTGCTTAGTCTCGTGCAGGGGAAGGCAATGCTTAGCCTTATGCAATTGAGGAGGCAGGGCTTAGCCTCATGCAAGATTTGAGATAGTGGTTAGTCTCATGCACGGAGAAGGCAATGTTTAGTCTTATGCCATTGAGGAGGCAGGGCTTAGCCTCATGCAAGATTCGAGACAGTGCTTAGTTTCATGCAGGGGGAAGGCAATGCTTAGCCTTATGCAATTGAGGAGGCACGGCTTAGCCTCATGCAGGATTTGAGACTGTTCTTAGTCCCATGTAAGGAGAAGGAAATGCTTAGACTTATACAATTGAGGAGGCAGGGCTTAGTCTCATGCAAGATTCGAGAAAGTGCTTAGTCTCATGCAAATGGACGAGTAGTAAATAAGAGCGAAGTATTCTTAGCTGGAGACATATTTATGACTGGCGGTTCTCTTGTTGTCACTATACTTATGACGATGACCTATTCCTCATCCAAAGAAAGTCTGTGAGTTTTACGGTGGAGGTTTGTTCGTGACTTTTTTTGCTTGCTTTGCTCTGCTCTGCTCCGCCCTAGGGTCTTGTTCAAGTCACCATGGGTAGCATATGGCTAAAAATAAAGTTTTTTCGAAAAATATGTGTGCATAGTTATTCAAAACATAGTAATATGCGATTTAAAATTGATTAGATGAACAATTAATTGTGACATTATTAGAGACATTGTGACCTCCTTGCCATAGAATTTTGAGGGTCCTCCTCAAAATTTTCCCCAGTTATCTAAATGATCTTCTGGCTGCTCTGCATGCAATGTCGTTGGCTGAACTTGCTTCAAAATTTTGAGGGTCCTCCTCAAAATTTTCCCCAGTTATCTAAATGATCTTCTGGCTGCTCTGCATGCAATGTCGTTGGCTGAACTTGCTTCAAAATTTTGAGGGTCCTCCTCAAAATTTTCCCCAGTTATCTAAATGATCTTCTGGCTGCTCTGCATGCAATGTCGTTGGCTGAACTTGCTTCAAAATTTTGAGGGTCCTCCTTACAATTCTACCCTAGTTTCTGATTATGGGGAAAAGTGGAAATTTTATTGAATTGTGAATGAACCCACAGGGCTGCCTACATATCCCTCTTAAACGGGAATCAGGTCAAGTGTAATTCAGTTACATCATATGAAGAAATGCAAATAGTTTACACATAGTGTCTTTTAACTGCATGTAAATTGATAGGCTTTTTCCAAATCTCTCCGTCCATTTCTACGAGTATGAACGTTTCTCCTCTTAGTACCATGTGAACCATATAAGGGATTTGCCAGTTGGGTGAGAAATTCCCTTTCGCTTTATCTTTTTATGGAAAGATTTTCTTCAACACTAGCTGCCTCGGTGTGAACTGTCTAGGTTTGACCTTTTTATTAAAAGCTCAGGACATTCGGTTCTGATATAGCTGACCATGACACACTGCATTCATTCTTTTTCCGTCAATGAGTGCTAATTTCTCATAGCGGCTCCTTATCCATTCTGCATCACTGAGTTCAGCTTCTTGTATGATCCTTAGAGAAGGAATTTCTCCTTCGGCGGGGATGAGGCTTCAGTACCATAGACCAATAGGTAAGGAGTTTCCCCGGTTGGCGTGCGGACTGTAGTGCGATATCCCAATAAGACGAATGGTAATTTCTCATACCATTTATTGTGATTCTCTACAATCTTCCTTAGTATCTTCTTGATGTTCTTGTTGGCGGCCTCCACAGCTCCATTCATTTGAGGCATGTATCATGTGGAATTCTTCTTCTTAATTTTGAAAGTTTCACACATGGCTTTCATCAAATGACTGTTGAGATTGGTAGCATTGTCAGTGATGATGGATTCTGGAACCCCGAATCAACAAAAAATCCGATCCCTGACGATATCAACGACGAATTTCTTGGTTACAACATTGTAGGATGCATCGTCAATCCTTTTTTTGAAATAATCGATGGCCACTAAGAATGAACCTTTGCCCGTTCGAAGCAGTGGGTTCTATTGGACCGATGACATCCATTCCCCAGGAAGAAAAATGCCAAGGTGCACTTGTTGCATTGAGCTCGTTTGGTGGCATCCGTATCATATCTGCATGTATCTACACAGGTAACATTTCTGGACATACCGGATGCAGTCTGTTTCCATAGTCATCAAAAAATATTTGGCTCTGAGTATCTTCTTGGCTTGGATGAAACCATTCATATGTGGACCGCGGCATGTATTTCTTCAAGCAATTTGGCAGCCTCTTTTGGCGTCGACACATCTTAACAGTCCTAGATCGGGAATTCTTCTATACATAATTCCTCCACTTTGGAAGAAATGATTGGACAATCTCCGAAGTGTGCGTTTCTGAGTGGGGTTTGCATGCTCTGGATATTCTCTCTTTGCCAAATATTCCCTAATATTGTGGAACCACGGATTTCCATCTATCTCTTCTTCGACATGAGCACAGTACACCGGCTGATTATGGATTCTCACCGAAATGTGATCGATGAAATTCTTGTCTGGATGTTGTATCATGGAGGACAAAGTGGCCAATGCATCTGTAAATTCATTCTGGATTCTGTGGACATGCCGGAACTCTATCTTTATGAACCTCTTCCTCATATATTGTACATGATGTAGCTATGGTAGTATTTTGGTTTTCTTGGTAGCCTATTCTCCTTGTACTTGGTGCACCGGCAGGTCTGAGTCACCAATTACCAGCAGTTCCTGAACGTTCATGTTGACAGCCAAATTGAGACTTAATATGCAGGCTTCATACTCAGCCATATTATTGGTGCATGGAAACCTAAGTTTTGCAGACACTGGGTAGTGTTGACCAGTTTTTGATACCAGGACAGCTCTGGTACTGACTCCTTTAAAATTTGTAGCTCCGTCAAAAAACAGTCTCCACCCGTCGTAGGCTTCAAGAATGTCTTCTCCTACGAATGTTACCTCTTCGTCAGGAAAATACGTTTTTAGTGGTTCGTATTCTCCTCCTACAAGATTTTCAGTAAGATGATCTACCAATGCTTGTCCTTTGACTGCCTTCTGAGTTACATAGATGATATCGAATTCACTCAACAATATTTTCCACTTGGCTAGCTTCCATGTAGGCATAGGCTTCTGAAAGATGTACTTCAGGGGATCCATCCTTGAGATGAAATATGTGGTAAAGGGACAGAAGTAATGCCTCAATTTCTGAGCTATCCATGTCAGAGCACAGCAGGTGCGTTCCAGCAAAGAATATTGTGCTTCATAAGGCGTGAACTTCTTACTCAAGTAATATATGACTTTCTCCTTTCTCCCCGTCTCATCATGTTGTCCCAAAACACAACTGAAAGCCCCATCTAATACCGAAAGGTATAGTAATAGTGGTCTACCAGGTTCTGGCGGGACTAGGATTGGTGGTGTGGACATGTATTCCTTGATTTTTTCAAAAGCCTTCTGGAAATCCTCGGTCCAGCTTGTTGCGGCATTCGTCTTTAGAATTTTCAAAATTAGTTCACATATCACCGTGGACTGTGCTATGAAACGGCTGATGTAATTGAGACATCCCAAAAAACTCATCATGTCCTTCTTATTGTTTGGTGGTGGTAGTTCCTGGATAGCTTTGACCTTTGACGGGTCCAACTCGATTCCCCGGCGGCTGACGATGAATCCCAATAATTTTTCGGCAGGAACCCCGAATGCACATTTTGCGGGGTTCAGCTTTAGATTATACTTTCGCATTCGATCAAAGAACTTTCTCAAGTCTTCTATGATTTGTGGCTTTCATGGATTTTGTGATGATGTCGTCGACATATACCTTTATCTCCTTGTGTATCATATCATAGAAGATGGTTGTCATGGACCTCATGTAGGTCGCCCCAGCATTCTTAAGACCGAACGGCATCATCTTGTAGAAATATACTCCCCACGGTGTAATGAAGGCTGTATTTTCTGTGTCTTCTTCGTCCATCAAGATTTGATGTTAACCCCCGAAGAAATCCACAAAGGACTGGAGCTCATGCTTGGCGCAGTTATCAATCAGTATGTGTATATTTAGTAGTGGGAAATAGTCCTTGGGACTTGCTCTATTTAAATCCCTATAGTAGATACATACCCTGACTTTCCCATCTTTCTTCGAAACTAGCATAATGTTGGCTAACCAGGTTGGGTACTCAACTACCCTGAGGACTTTGGCTTTGACCTGCTTAGTGACTTCTTCCTTGATTTTTAGGCTCATGTCTGGTTTGAACTTTTTGAGCTTTTGCTTTACTGGTGGACATATTGGATTGGTAGGCAATTTATGAGCCACTATGGATGTGCTCAAACCGGCCATGTCATCATATGACCATGTGAAAATGCCCTCATATTCTTTCAGGAAGCGAGTGTATTCTTCCTTTTCTGACGGTAACATGTGGATGCATATGCGATTTTATTTGATGGGTTTAGAATCACCCAAATTGACTACCTCAGTCTCGTCCAAGTTGGACTTAGGTTTGTTCTCAAAGTTCTCAACTTCTCTGACGATCTCTTCAAGTATCACATCTTCTTCTTCTGTCTCTTCCGAATCACTATCCTTGTATTGCGTTGTCTCATTACATGTCGCAGTCATTGGTTCATCAAGGTAAGAAATAGTAATGCCGTAAAGGAAAAATATAAAAGATAATGATAACAAAACATGAAATTATTGATAAAAATGCTGAAATTTTGAACAAAGTAGCATTTAAATGACTTCAAACAATGTTTTCCAAAATGAAATACTGAAAGAAAGATGTTTTTGAAACAGAATGCTCAAAAGAACTTTTTTTCCAAATAACACTAGTAGCCATGATACCCCGGGACTCGTCTGGGCCTGGATGGTGTGGCGGCCTTGTTTCGGAGAAATGCTCCCCTTTCCATTGTCTGAATGATAAGGCCTTCTTCATCCTCCTCCTCCTCAACTATCACATTGCAATCCATATCTTCGTTTTCATAGAATAGGCTCCTTAGCCCCGCCAAAGCTTCTTCTTCTTTGCATCCCCATTTTGTATCGGCCTGGTGAAAGGATTGACCCAGATGTGGCACTGGCTGCTCAAGAGGCTAATAGGGACCACGCCATGGCGGCGACCAATCATCATATTCTTGCCAGGTATACGGATATCCAAGCCCAAAAGTTGTACCATGATGTTTCGGCTATATTGTTTTGGTAATGCCTTGAAGTTTCTCCCCAAGTCCTTTGCCGGGTTCATACCCCGACCATGCTAGTATGCTTTCTATTTTGTTGCTCCACCATTTATCTTTCTCTATTGCATTGCCGCGCTCGATGCGGTGATAAGTCTCTCCGCCCAACTTCCTTCTATTTTCCACAACCAGAACAGCTTGATTGGTATAATGGGATTTCTCCCATCTCCATGAATGATTACTTCTTAATGATTCCATTCAAATTTCACAGCCAGGTGCAAAGTGGACGCAACAGCTCCAGCGGCATGTATCCAAGGTCGTCCTAACAATAAATTGTAGGAGGCTGATATGTCTAGCACCTGAAATTCAACATCAAACCAAGTGGAACCCATCTGTAAGCATAAATTGGTTTCCCTAATTTTGGCTATTTGCGACCCATCGAACGCCTTCAAATTCATAGTTCTTACTCGTATTTCATGCCAACCCTTGCCCAACCTTTTTAGAGTTATCAATGGACAGATGTTGAGGTTGGATCCTCGGTCTATCAAAAACCTGGCAATGAACTTATCCTCGCATTGCACTGTGATGGGCAGTGTCGTGTTGTGGCTCAATACCTCTGGCGGCAACTCATCTTCGTGAAAGGTGATCTTGTGTCTCTCCAGCACTTGCCCCACCATGTTTTCCATTTCCCCACTAGTGATATTGTTGGGCACGTATGCTTCATTCAACACCTTCATAAAAGAATTCCTGATAGGATGGATATCTAGGCGGGAGTTTTGTTCAGATGGTCTACCACAAAATATTCCCTTACCTGTACCTTCCTCCAAAGATCATCCGGACCTATTACAATGATGGGTTGTTTGGCAGTGGTTTCCTTACTTGTTCCTCCCCAATTCTTAGGTGTATAGATTCTTCCAGTTCTGGTCATCCCTTGTCCAACACCAGACTCTTCCATTTTTGTCTTCCCTTTACTCCTAGCTTCGGCAACATAATCCCAAGGTACGGCATTGGATTTAAAGGGCGGTGTGAAAGCTACCGTCACAGTGAAGGGTGTGGTTACTTCTACTTCAAATGGAGCAAGTGTAGTTGCAGATGTTATCACTTCGATTTTGAACGGACTTGATGTGGCTATGTCCACTTCGACTGGTGGTTGTACCTATACCACAATAGGAGTGAATGTGACTGCAGGTTTCTTAGGGTCATCGCCTTCCCGAATAAGCCCAATTGACCCTTCAGGATCCCATTATTCATAATTTTCTATCATATTTACTCCTTCACCCCTATGGTCCGGGAGAGGGTTGTTGGGGACATTTGGCGCGGCTTTCTTTTCTTGTATGACTTTGGTATCAATCAATGTCTGAATCTTATCATTCTAAGTGCGGCATTCATCAATGGTGTGTCCCTTCATGCCGGAGTGGTATGCACATGTTTTCTTTGGGTTGACCCACTGGGAGGAGTTTTCCATGGCAACAGCGGGAATAGGGGTGACATATCCGGCAGCCTTTAGTCTTTCATATAGTTGGTCGATGGGCTCAGGAATAGGGGTGTATTGTCTGGGTGGTCTGCGATCGAAATTGTGTATGGGCTTTTGATAGTTTTGATGATATGGAGGTGAATGATAATAGGTTGGTTGGGTGTTATAGGTGTGATAGGCGGTAGCGGGTTGAGGACATCTGGGAGGTAAAGGTCGATATGTAGGTGGAGGTGTTTGGTATGTGAGTGGAGATTTTTTACCTTGGGCTACCATTAACGCTCCTATTTCTTTCTTCTTTGATATACCCTCTGACTGTAATTCTTTGTTTGTAGCCTTCAATGCTTCAAAATTTGTTACCATTCCACTCTTGATCCCTTCTTCTTTCTTTCCACGAATTTGATGATGTCGGAGAATTTGTGATTCTCGATGAGTACTAACCTCTCATTATATTGTGGATCCTAGGCCCTGGCGAATAATTTGTTCATTTGCTCTTCTTCCAATGCTGGCCTAACCTTTGTAGCTTTTGACCTCCATCGAGTAGCATACTCGCGAAAAGTCTCTGTTGGTTTCTTCTTGAGGTTATGTATGTAGAAGACGTCCGGTGCATTTTCTACGTTGAACCCGAATCGATCCATGAATTCTAATGCCATGCTTACCCAATTAATCCACTTCTTGGGATTCTGACTGATATACCTAGATAGGGCGTCTCCAGTGAGAATTCTCATGAACAGCTTCATGTGAATCTTTTCATCATTCCCAAGTCCCACGAGCTTGTCACAGTATGTCCTCAAATGTAATTTCGGGTCACCATTTCCGTCAAACATCTCAAACTTTGGAGGTTTGTAACCCCCGACAGTTCTATGTCTGGCTGACCTTTAATCCCTTTGCCTTCTTCAACACCCTAGACTCGTCTTGTAAGCTTCTTGAGCTCTTCCGCCATATTCTTGATGAGCAAGTCCTTCTTGGTGGATTCTGGTATGTGTGAGGTTGGTTGAGTGGAGTGGTGTAAGGTTTCTACATATAGGGGATTCTTTTGATTGATGCCGGGGGTTTGAATATAGTGATGATCAATAGTTGAATTTTGCAGATCGGGGATAGGTTGTGGGGTATGTTGAGGAGTATGGTATGTGGTGATTTGCGGGTATTGAGTCGGGAGATGTTGGTGTTGAGGAGCGGTTGGTATTGTTAGAGGATTGGGATTTTGGGTAGGTGTTGCGTATTGATGGGGTGCATGAGGATTTTCCAGATGTTGGTTTGGTGTGTTTTGAGGAGGTACTGGGTTTTGAGTGTTTTGTTGGTTGATGTCTGGGACGTTTAAGGTGAGGGAGAGGTTTTCCAAGTTGCAGACCTGCTCAAGCTCCCCTTGCAATTCTAGTATCTTCTGCTCCAACTGTAAGACCAAATCATTCTGTGCCGGAGTACTCCGACCGTCTGAAGTCTCAACATTCTCTGCATGTTTGGTGTTGTCTTTCCTGACACCACTCATATAATCCATTTTAGCTTTTCCCTTACTTCTTTTATCTCTTGGAGGAGGAGGTGGTGGAGGGCCTCTGGATCTGGTGTGATAAGCTGATGCTGCCAGTATATGCGAACAAACCTTAGGGGATGGGAATAATACAAAATAAAGAAAAACAAAAAGGTAAAAAAGTCAGTAAGGATTCTAAATAGGTATTTGCAGTATTTAAACACGTATTGCGGAAATATAAATGCGCATCCTAATTTGGGACCCTCGTTGTGCCCGAGGTAGGCCTAGCGACATGTAGATTTGAAGAAATCCAATGCCGATAACTACCTAATTTCATTAATGTAGTAAATAAGACGAACCTAAAGCAACAATAAGTAAATGAGTCACTACTGGCATTTTCCTTATTACATTCGAATTCTGAAAGATTGGCCTTCTTGGCTCCGCCAATAAGATTCCCCAGGTCGCGCATGTCCAGCAGTAGATACGCCCTTTCTAGGTGTCCTCCTTCATTGCCCTCTGCATTTTGACAATCCACGACCCTTTCCTCATCTTCCCTTCAAGCTCCATCAGACCCTGCACTAAATACTCCAACCTTTCTGTTGACTTTGTAGCCATTTCCCTCCACTCGTTAATTGACTCCATGTCAATCTTATGTTGTTCCAAATGCCTGGCCTCGGACTCGAGGACTCTTTTGCGTAGCATTTTATACTTCACATGTTCTTCAGCAGCTTCATCTATGATCATGTTTCTTGACCGACCCCTGGATCGACTATTCCTGTTGTGCTATCATCCTACCATAATGGGTAGAAGTAAACATGACCTGTGTGGTATCGAGCTGGATCGATCGTTTCCTTTTCCACAATAATCTTCAAAAGCCATATGTGATGGGCCTCACATTTGTATGGAATGGCATCATCTTGAAAATCTGCTTTGTAATGACCCATTTTGGAGACTCGCGGTATGACTTGCTTTCTACCAACTTGTCTCATGACCCTAATAGGAACATAGGGATATATACCCTTTACCCGATCAACACCAAATGCGGAACATCCGTGGACCTGATGATGAATTCTCTAGTAGGGAACCACTCGAACATCCAATGAACCTTGTCCTCGGTCAGATTGTTGAAAAACTTTACCCACTCTATAGCATTCTCTGGTTGGGCAAACTTGTCTAGGATGAAGGTCATTCTTTTCGGACGGTGGAAAGCTATGTGGTCATTTCATGGTCTTCGTGGGAATTCTTGGCGATATTGGCCTCTCTGAAGATGTTCCAATAACCAAATTTTCAGCAGCAAGTTACAACCCTCAAAGTGTTTAAACCTCTTCTAGCAACGATCTAGACCTCGTTACATTTCTACTACAATTATTGGAACAATAATATATGTTGGTCCTTTGATACCTTCCATTAAAGCTTTAGTTACCATGGCCAACCTGGTGTGAATCCTGTCCCCTTGGCTTGGAAACACTATCATACCCAGAAAATAGACGATGAATACGAAAACCCTACGATGAGTCCAACCTAGGGAGGTGATGGAGAATTCGTCATGAAAAATGCAATAAGATTTGTTGTGTCCATATCGTTCGTACAAGAAGTCAAAGGGTATGTAGGACTTTTTCAGGCCAGCCAAGTCATCATTCTTTCTCAGACCCATCATTTTCAGAAACCCCCTAGGAGTGCGATTTTCTGGAACCAACAAACCGAGACTATCCCAAGGTAATCTAGTGAATCCTCCTATTTCCTCCCAAGAGAGGAGTCATTTCTATATTGCCAAAACGGAATATAGCCCTTTCTCCGTCCCAGAACATGGTAGCAGCCTCAATCACCATGTTATTTGGCTAGATGTCTAATAAGGAAGGTAAGTTTCAGAGAACCCTTTTCACGTGATTTTTGTCGCTTGGCGAAAGGTTTTCCCACCAATCCAGCAATAACGGTGGTATATTTCAAACCATGTTGAACCTGGGGACTTCGTACCTCATCTTCTGCAAAATAATTAAGGTTAGACCCTTTTCCCCTCCAAATTCGACTACTTACACATTAACGATTTGCATATCTGCATTTTTTCTCCAAATAATGCACATATCGTGATTGTGCCCGATGGGATTATGGAAATCCTGGTGGGCTTTGGACAAGGTTTTCTTAGAAGGTTATTATGCGGACAACATATTAACCTGTGCTAGGTTTGATCATGATGCATGTACAGTTATTGTCAGAGTAAGGTTTCTATAGAAGTCTAGACTGGTACCCTCCAAGCGCAAAACTTGAGAGGGAAAAGCACGGAACCGTCGACTTCACCGATGATCGACTAGTTTTACCGTAAATAAGCCTTTCCAAATTTAAAAAGGGTAATATAGGAAGAGCGCGGACACTTATCAAGTGCCGCTATGGTATTATTACACACGAGTGGAATATGATTTTGAGCATGTATTTATGCAAAAGGAAAATAACACATTGTCAAGTATTTGCACGATGAAAATGGTAAAATGCGGTATTGAATAATTGTAAAGGCGGGAAAGAAAGAAAACAAAGAGAGGAGTTAGTTTCCATGATGAAAAAGCGATAAAACCAGGAAAGAGGGCACATAAAGGAAAAATGGACAAGGGATGTACAAGTATTAGCAGAATAATAAAGACACGCTTATTGAAAAAGACTAATTCACTTGTTATGGTAAGAGCCTAAGGATATCCCCAGCAGAGTCACCATTCTGTCGCGCCCCCTTTTCTCGCGAAATCGGGTTTCGACATTTGACAACTCCTTTTGAGAGAAGAAAAAAGGAATTGGTTGTTGGAGAGTCTCCACCTGATGGATTAAGGTGCGTTAGGGAACCTATAGCAAATAACTCAGATTATACCAGTTTGCATCACCAGAGATCGGGTACGGGCTCAAATTCCCTTTAGGGGAAGGTGTTAGGCACTCCTCGAGGTCCACAATGGTGGGTCCCGGCCGAACTTACTTATGTGAATTAGTCTAAGAAAGTGAAGAAACTATTTAATAGGGATTGGGGTTCCTAAATTTTTTAGCCTATAGGATCACCCCGTACAACATAAATAATACTTTGTAACTCTCCCAAGACGGGGTGTTACACGTATTATTCAACGGGCACAAACTATCATCTCCTGCTACCCGATTACTATCTTTAAGTTTTACCTAAAGCGCTCTAATCGATTCTAATGCATGTCCTATGCGTGCACTACCCGTCCCTTACCTATGGTCCTGGAGGCATTGAGACTTCTATTTTGGATGGTTCTAGACTCAACTTAGGTTGCTCAAAATTGTAAAACTAAGCGACATATAAAATATATTGGAATTTCACATAAAAGCAGATAAAGGCTCATCTTAGCCTCCACACATTAAGCAGCAAATGCACGCAAACAAATTGACATGTTGACACTTTTAACAGTTAAGGCTATTGGATCGCATAGACATGATTTCTATAGGATTCTGGATTTTAAACATGCTGACAGTTCATGAAAGTAATTCCTAGGTTATTCAGTAATTATCTATCAATTTCAGTTAAAAGCGTTTGAACCTATAGGCAAGTTATCTATGTGACTTATTCGACAGTTGACAACACAAGTACTCAGAATTATCAGTTACTCTTATAGGCATGTTTTCTAGTGGTATTTAGCAAGACATTATGCAGATTCCAATTTTAGTATTGGCACAAATGATAGTTATCCCTATGAGCGTTTATTGCACTTTTGAAACTGCCATTATAGACATGCATGTTAGCTAGGCGAGTGTGATAATTAATTAACACCTATAGCCATGATTTCTACAGAAACAGATACAAATATGTTGTAAGTTGAGCGTGATTATTGTATTTCCTATAGGCATGGTATCTAATCATGCGAAGAAAAGTAGACAGGATATTCACATAATTTATTTGGTCCATAATGAAATCCCTATAGGCAGGTTATCTAACATGCGATGGCACATAAACATTTTGACAAGTTTTCACCATACAATTTCTGGGCATAAAACAAAACCTATGGGCATGTTATCTAACATAATAGTAGCAGAAAACCTAGAGGCATGTTATCTAACATAATAGCAGCGGAAAACCTAAAGGCATGTTATCTATCCACATAATATCAAATAAACCCATGTCCCAATTTATTATCACCCCTAATTGTATTTACAAATAATTATTACATACCAAAATAAAATAAATTACAAAATATATAGACTATAGGAAGCCTGCAGTAGGGCCAAATACTTTCAGATAGGCCAGGCCCTTCAATCCACAGTATCTCCAAAAACCAATGTTCATAGAGCTCAATAGTGACTGATTCACCTCTGTTTCATACCAAGCCCTATTCCCTAGTGTGTCAGAGTTCCCAAGGGCTTCAGGAACCCCTACAGTGCTCACACTAGAGAGAAATAATCACCATCAATTTGAAGGAATGCTATGGACCAAATCCTAGTGTGCTAGAGTTCACAAGGGTCTCAAATGAACCCTGAGCAGTGCTCACATCAGGAAAGCTAGGAAAGTACTTAGATTACGTTGGCTTCCGTCTAGCAAAAAATTAGGATTCAAAAGAGTGCAGGACAGTACTAGAAAGCATACTTAGGGAATAGAATCACACATAGCACAATGACAGACACTTTGAAACAAAGAAGATTTGAAACAAACAAGTTTGAAGATTAACAAAGTCATAAATTGAAAAGGACCAATTCATGAGCATGTTTCACAAAAGACAGTACAGAACACAGATTACGATAAGTTATACAAAAGAAACTCATTGATCAATCATGAGTCAGTAAGCACATTAGTTATTAGTAAGCATAAACCAAGAGGTTATAGCATGGTGATCAAATAATCAAATAAATAACATGATAACAGATTTAGCAACAAACTTAATGAGTTTACATGGTGAACTAATGTCAAAACCTACTTGATACCATATGGCAGTCTTAAGTTACACATAATTAAATAGATGTTATCTATTAATGTACTGAGTTAAACATGTCTAGAATACAGAAAGCAACTAGTCTAATAACAATAGCATATCGAACAAATGATACAATAGAGAAGTTTCAACAACTTACTTAGTTCAGATGAAACAGAAAGAGGTTTAGCAATGCAGCAACGATCAACAGCAGCAAACAATTGAAGATTTCTGGCCTTGGCTTCCAGCCGGCCAGGAATCAAAGCAGAATAAGAACAGTATATAGTTTTAATAGTGAGAAATACTTGAGTTCTAAGTCTTGTCCTATGGGGAAAGAGGGAAGGAGTTTAAATAGCCTTAGACCAGGGTGCATAAATATTGAAATAATCAATTGACATATTTAAAGAAATCTCAGAATATTATTAAGGCAAGAACAGATAGACAAAATAAGTATGAAAAAATGAAATAAGAATCGGAACCCTAATTTTGTAGGGTAAGTAAAAATTATCAGAATAAACAAAGGAAAATAACATGCATATAGACAGATATAGGGAAATATGGAACATTTAAGATGATATTCGACAAAAATACTCAGCAAAAATAGAACCAGAACAGATCCTAAAAGATCTGAGCCCTAATTTTAGGGCAAGTAAAAATCAGTACGAAAATCACAGGTAAGCGGAACATTTAAGAATATATTCGACCATAAATAGAACTATAATATAATATATCTTAAAGATATTAGCCCTAATTTTAGGGAAAATAAATTAGGCAAATACTTTTTTACGAAAGAATCGAAAAGAAAAATAGGCATGCGAAAACATTAAGGGGATTTTTTAACCACAAAAAATAAGAAGAAAATTTTAAACAGATCTTATAAGATTTAAACCCTAATTTTAGGGTAAATACAGAATCAAAAAGAATCTCATAGATTCGTACCCAAAAAGGCGAAGAATGAACATAGATGAAAAGGGGAGAAGTACGGACTAGATTTGGTCTGAAAATGGGGAGATCGGCTTTTCATATTAGGCAAGCTACTGGGTTATACCATAATCTAGTAGTCCATAGCTATATAAGACCAATAAGATAAGAAAATCATCAAGGGATTCCATATCCGGTTGGAATCGAAGAAAGATTAGGGGGATTAAGGTGACGGCACCTAGGGTTTCAGAGGAAAAGAGAGGAGTGGGGTTTGAAGGTGGTGGTTTAGAGATAATGGGAGTTGGGGTTAGTGAAAAAGTAAATAAGAACGGGGGAAGGAACGATGGCCGTTGATTTTGAGAGATCAACGGCTGAGATAAAAAATACATGGGGCGGGTATTTAAGTGGGTATAGGACCGGGCTAATGGATTTGGGCATAAAACAAGTAAAAATAGTTATATAATACTATAAAAAGTATAAAAGGATTATTTTGGCATAAATAAAGTATACATATAAGCTATTATTGCAAATGTACAATCTTAGTCTTAAAAATGCAAACGCAATTATGATAAATATGTTAAAACTATTTATAACATAATATGGATATAAATGGTGAAATTAGATGATAACATATTTTTAAACTAATTTGTAATGCAATTAATGATTATTTATATAATAGAAATGTAGGAATAGATTGATTTAAAACCCTTTTAAAATTATAGAAAATTATGAAAAATGCTTGTATATGTCTATAAATCAAGTGATGATACATATGTACTATTTTGAAATCATATATGTACATTTTAAAAATATTAGGGAAAATGGGTATCAACATATGCCCCTCTTTACCCGGGAAGGATGAAAGAGTTGTCAGGTAAAGAAATGATGACCGATTTTGACCGAATGAGTGATTTGAAAGATATAGGCCACACTATGACTTTTGAGCTACCTACATATCCCTAGTTTTATAGGAATTAGGACATGTGTAGTTATGTATCCAACGGTGGAATGAACCAGTGGAATTGAATGTCGGGGATATGAATATAGTGATGATCATTAGTTGAATTCTGCGGATCGGGGATAGGTTGTGGGGTATGTTGAGGAGTATGGAAAGTGGTGGTTTTGCGGGTATTGAGTTGGGAGATATTGGTGTTGAGGAGGGGTTGGTACTGATAGAGGATTGGGATTTTGGGGAGGTGTTGCGTGTTGATGGGGTGCGAGAAGATTTTGCGGGTGTTGGTTTGGTGTGTTTTGAGGAGGTACTGGGTTTGAGTGTTTTGCTGGTTGATGTCTGGGACGTTTAAGGTGAGGGAGAGTTTTTCCAAGTTGCGGACCTGCTTAAGCTCCCTTGCAAATCTAGTATCTTCTGCTCCAACCGTAAGACCAAATCATTCTGTGCCGGAGTACTCCAACTGTCTGAAGTCTCAACATTATCTGCATGTGTGGTGTTGTCTTTCCTGACACCACTCATCTAATCCATTTTAAATTTTCCCTTACTTCTTCGATCACTAGGAGGAGGAGGTGGTGGCGGGCCTCTAGATCTAGTGTGATATGCTGATGATGCCAGTATGTGCGAACCAACCTTAGAGGATGGGAATAATCAAAAATAAATAAAAACAAAAAGGTAAACAAGTCAGTAAGGATTCTAAAAAGGTATTTGCAACATTTAAACACGTACTGTGGAAATATAAATGCGCGTCCTAATTTGGGACCCACGTTGTGCCCGAGGTAGGCCTAGAGACATGTAGAATTGGAGAAATACAATGCCGATAACTACCTCATTTCATTAATGTAGTAAATAAGACAAACCTAAAGCGAAAATAAGTAAATGAGTCACTAGTGGAATTTTCCTTATTACATTCGAATTCTGAAACTACTCTAAAAAACAAATAATCCTAATCTACTTGGTCCCAAAGGGACCTTCTCCAATCTCTGCCTTCTTGGCTCCGTCAATTAGATTCCCAGGTCGCGCATGTCCAGAAGTAGCTATGCCCTTGATAGGTGGCCTCCTTCATTTCCCTCTCCATACTGACAATCCACGACCCTTTTCCTCATCTTCCCTTCAAGCTCCATCAGACCCTGCACTAAATACTCCAACCTTTCTGTTGACTTTGTAGCCATTTCCCTCTACTCATTAATTGACTCCATGTCAATCTTGTGATGTTCCAAATGTCTGGCCTCGGACTCGAGGAATCTTTTGCGTAGCCTCTTATACTTCACTTGTGCTTCAGCAGCTTCATCTATGATCATGTTTCCTTGACCGACCCTTAGATCGACTATTCCTGTTATGCTATCATCCTACCATAATGGGTAGAAGTACACATGACCTGTGTGGTATCGATCTGGATCGATGGTTTCCTTTTCCACAATAATCTTTAAATGCCACATGTGTTGGGCCTCACATTTGTATGGAATGGCATCATCTTGAAAACCTGCTTTGTAATGACCCATTTTGGAGACTCGTGGTATGACTTGCTTTCTACCAGCTTGTCTCATGACCCTAATAGGAACATAGGGATATATTCCCCTTAACCCGATCAAAACCGAATGCGGAACATCCCTGGATCTGATGATTAATTCGCTAGTAGGGAACCGCTCGAACATCCAATGAACCTTGTCCTCGGTCAGATTGTTGAAAAACTTTACCCATTCTATAGCCATCTCTTGTTATGTAAACCTGTCTGGGATGAAGGTCATTCTTTTCGGATGGTGGAAAGCTATATGGTCATTCCATGGTCTTCATGGGAATTCTTGGAGATGTTGGCCTCTCGGAAGATATTCCAACAACCAAATCTGCAGCAGCAAGTTACAACCCTCAAAGTGTTTAAACCCCTTCTCGCAACGATCTAGAGCTTGGTACATTTCTGCTACAATAATTGGAACAATAGTATATGTTTTTCCTTTGATCCCTTCTATTAAAGCTTTGGTTACCATGGCCAACCAGGTGAGAATCATGTCCCCTTGTCTTCGAAACACTATCATACCCAGAAAACAGACGATGAATACGAAAACTCTACAATGAGTCCAACCCAGGGAGGTGATGGAGAATTCATCATGAAAAATGCGATATGATTTGTTGTGTCCATATCGTTCGTAGAGGAAGTCAAAGGGTATGTAGGACTTCTTGAGGCATGCCAAGTCATCATTCTTTCTTAGACCCATCATTTTTAGAAACCCCCTGGGAGTGCGATTTTCTGGAACCAACAAACCGGGACTATCCCAGGGTAATCCAGCGAATCCTCCTATTTCCTCCAAGAGAGGAGTCATTTCTATATTGCCAAAACAAAAAACCCATTCTCTGTCCCAGAACATGGTAGCAGCCTCGATCAGCATGTTATTTGGCTGGATGTCTAATAAGGAGGGTAAGTTTCCAAGAACCCTTTTCACATGATTTTAGTCGCTTGGTGAAAGGTTTTCCTACCAATCCAGCAATAACAGTGGTATATTTCGGACCATGCCAAACCTGGGGATTTCGTACCTCATCTTCTGCAAAATAAACAAGGTTAGACCCTTTCCCCCTTCGGATTCGACTACTTACACATTTAACGATTAGCATATCGGCATTTTTATCCAAATAATGCACATATCATGATTGTGCCCGATGGGATTATGGAACCCCATGTGGGATTTGGACAAGGTTTTCTTAGAAGGTTATTATGCGGACAACATATTAACTTGTGCTAGGTTTGATCATGATGCATGTACAGTTATTGTCAGAGTAAGGTTTCTATAGAAGTTTAGACTAGTACCCCCAAGCAAACAACTTGAGAGGGAAAGGCACGGAACCGTCGACTGCACCGCTGATCGACTAGTTTTACCGTAAATAAGCCTTTCTAAATTCAAAAAGGGTAATATAGGAAGAGTGCGGACACTCATCAAGTGCAGCTATGGTATTAACTACGCACGAGTGGAATATGATGTTTAGCATGTATTTATGCAAAAGGAAAATAACACGTTGTCAAGTATTTGCACGATGAAAATGGTAAAATGCGGTATTGAATAATTGTAAAGGCAGGAAAGAAAGAAAACAAAGAGAGGAGTTAGTTTCCATAATGAAAAAGTGATAAAAACAGGAAAGAGGGAATTTAGTAAGTATAACGTTGCAGTCAAACTAAATGAAGGACGGAAAATAAGTTCACATAAAGAAAAAATAGGAAAGGGATGTATAAGTATTAGCAGAATAATAAAGACACGCTTATTGAAAAAGACTAATTCACAAAATAAGTTCGTTATGGTAAGAGCCTAAGAATATCCCCGGCAGAGTCGCCATGCTGTCATTCCCCCTTTCCTCACGAAATCGGGTTTCGACATTTGACAACTCCTTTTGAGAGAAGGGAAAAGGAATTGGTTGTTGGAGAGTCTCCACCTAACGGATTAAGGTGCGTTAGGGCACCTATAGGAAATAACTCTGTTTATACTAGTTTGCATCACCAGAGATCGGGTAAGTGCTCAAATTACCTTGAGGGGAAGGTGTTAGGCACCCCTCGAGGTCCACAACGGTGGGTCCCGGCCGAACTTAACTTATGTGAATTAGTCTAAGAAAGTGAAGAAACGATTTAATAGGGATTGGGGTTCCTAAATTTTTTAGCCTATAGGATCACCTCGTACAACATAAATAATACTTCGTAACTCTCCCAAGATGGGGTGTTACACGTATTATTCAACGGGCACAGACTATCATCTCTTGCTACCCGATTACTATCTTTAAGTTTTTACCTAAAGGGCTCTAATCAATTCTAATTCGTGTCCTATGCGTGCACTACCTGTCCATTACCTATGGTCCTGGAGGCATTGAGACCTCTATTTTGGATGGTTCTAGACTCAACTTAGGTTGCTCAAAATTTTAAAACTAAGCGACATACAAAATATATTGTACTTTAACATAAGATCATATAAAGGCTCATCTTAGCCTCCACACATTAAGAAGCAAATGCACGCAAACAAATTGGCATGTTGACAGTTTTAACAGTTAAGGCTATTGGATCCTATAGACATGATTTCTACGTGATTCTAGATTTTAAACATGCTCACAGTTTAGGAAAGTAATTCCTAGGTGATTCTGTAATTGCCTATCAATTTTAGTTAAAAGCGTTTCAACCTATAGTCAAGTTATCTATGTGATTTATTCGACAGTTGACAATCGAAGTACTCAGAATTATTTAGTTACTCCTATAGGCATGTTTTCTAGTGGTATTTAGCAAGACATTATGCAAATTCCAATTTTAGTATTGGCACAAAGGATAGTTATCCCTATGAGCGTGTATTTTACTTTTGAAACTGTCATGATACACATGCATGTTAGCTAGGCGAGTGTGATAATTAATTCTATAGCCATGATTTCTACAGAAACAGATACAAATATGTTGTAAGTTGATATTGATTATTGTATTTCCTGTAGGCATGGTATCTAATCATGCAAAGCAAAGTAGATAGGATATCCACAGAATTTATTTGGGCCATAATGAAATCCCTATAGGAAGGTTACCTAACATGCGATAGCAAACATAAACATTTAGACAAGTTTTCTGTCACGACCCAAAATCCAAAAGGTCATGATGGCGCCGGACGCCACTGTCAGGCAAGCTAATCATTAAATGGTTAAGTTAAATTTCCTATTTTAGCATTTTTTAAATCATTACCTTTCACTTTATTACATAATAACTGAATAAAACTTGCTAAGTAAATACGACAGTTTAATATTCCATTTTTATAAAATACATCTCAAACACATCCCAGAACCCGGTGTCACAAGTGCATGAACAAATTCTAAGAATTTCACAAATACAACAAAGTTTGTCCGAAATACAAATTGGACAAGTAATTTAAAATGAAAATAAATACAATATGAGGAAGACTTTGTCGGGTGCGGGTCGCCTCCGGATGATGCAGCTCACCTAAGTCTCCAAGCCGGACACATCGCTACGAAAGATCCTGTGCAATTAAAATGCACAGCAAGTGTAGCATGAGTACGAAAACAATGTGTACTCAGTAAGAATCCCGCCTAACCTCAGAGAGGTAGTGACGAGAGGTCAAAGTTGACACTTGCTAGAGGTGAATTTAACATAATCGAGTGAGACACTAATCATGAATATCATAGGCAATTTAATAAATATCAGGGATAAGGAATACCAGTTCTTCTTACATTTAACACTTTAACACCTCGTCATTTCAGTTGACAATTTATAGTTTCCAGGCCAATAAACATGTATAAATCACAGGAAAGTACGCAGCAATTATCATGCGCGAGATATGTCGAGGGTCGAATGGCACGGACCAACAATAATTAAATGTGCAGTGTCGAGGGTCGAACGGCTCGAACCATAGCTGCATCTATCTGGCCCGCTCGTGAATCGATCATGCGACGCAGTTATACATAAATAACAAGGTCATCCTGCTCGCGCATACATGCGACTCAGGAACCCATAGTTACACATATTCACACAATAAACCACATTTTTATCATCAATTAAGTGATAGAATTCTCCTTTTAATGAACATGATAATAGTATTTAAAGCCTTTCTGGGGATTTACTTGCCAATTTCGACCGGGTTTCAACATAATAGATTTATCCGAAACGCAATTATCCAAGGAAGAACCAATTCTCCTTCTAGATGATTAAGAAAAGTAAACTCTATCCTTCTTAGAGATTTAAATACTAATTGACAGCATCCCATGATATTTTATTGAAAAGGTCACAAGTACGACAAGTAAAGCATGTTAGTGGGTCCTAGACTACCCGGACATGGCATAATAGTAGCTACGCACAGACTCCCGTCACCTCATACGTACGTAGCCCCCGCAGATAGTAGCACGTATTTAATTAGTTCACCTATGGGGACAATTCCCTCTCACAAAGTTAGAAAGGAGACTTACCTTGCTCTGAAATTCCATAACCGGCTTCCAAGCCCTTCCGACGACTCCAATTGATGCACAACGCCCCAAAACTATTCAAATAACGGGAAAACCAATAAAAATTCACTCTAATACTTGTAACAATTCAGATTATATAAGTTCCCAAATCCGCTCGAAAAGATGACCAAAATGCCCTCAAGCCCACGTGCCCGTATTTCGAAATTTCTCGAAGATAAATTCTACCCATAGCTTTACTAACTCAGTTATACAATTTACTCTAATTTTCATGCTCAAATTCATGGTAAAAGTCCAAAAATCCCAAATTCTAGGTCTTCCCCAAAAATCCTAAATTTATACTAATTTTCCATGTCTAAATCCATGTAAGATCACATATTTAACTCAAAAATAGGAAGAAATCACTTACCTAGTGTTGCTTGGTGAAAATCCCTCCTTGAACTCTCCAAAATCTTCCAAACCAAATGAAAGAAATGAAATAAATGGGTCAATACTCGTGTTTAAAACAATCTTCCCAGGCTTCATCGAGTTGAACCTTGCGCTTTGCAGGTTGTACATCCTATTACAATTTTTCCTTGATGTACACCTTCTGTTAAAACGCCCATAACTCCTTGTAGAAATATCCAAATGAAAAACGGTTTGAAGATTTAGAAACTACACTCGAAGATATTTAATTTGATAGGTTTTACACCATATAACTCTTTATATATTCTGATATATGAGCTTCTAAAGTCGGCTCCCTGCATCAGAAAATTCTGTCGAAACTGCATCTTCAATCGATCATAACTTTCTGGTAAAATGTCCAAATCATGAATGGTTTAACTTTCTAGAAACTAGAATGCAAGGCTAAAGCTTTTATGTTTTGCAAATTTTAAGATTCCTTATAGATTTTGATATAAAAACTTCCAAAGTTAGCTCTTTGATGGATCAGTTGCTGTCCAAAACAGATTTGCAGCAGAAATTTCAGCAGCTATTTTGGCCTGAAATCCATTCCGTTAGCCTTTCGAACTCCACTCGAGGCCCTCGGGAGCTTAAACAATTATACCAACATGTCTCAAAACATGATACGAACTCGCTTGAGGCCTCAAATCACATCAAGCAACGTCGAAATTATGAATCGCACTCCAATTCAAGCTTTATGAACTTTGAAATTTCAAACTTCTATATCCGATGTCAAAAACCTATCAAATCACGTCTGATTGACCCCAATTTTGCACACAAGTCATATTAGACCTTACAAACCTGCTACAACTTTCAGAATTGGAATCCATACCCGATATCAAAAAGTCAAACTCTCGGTCAAACTTCTCAAAAACCTTCAAATTTCCAGCTTTAGCCAAATGACTTCAAAATGACCTACGGACCTCCGAATTCACTTCTGATCGCGCTCCCAACTCCTGAATCACCATATGGAGCTATTCCATGATTTGGAATCCCAAACGGACATTAATAACACCGAAATACACTTCGACCCAGACTTATGAGATTCCTTCTAAAATGCTAACTTCCACAATATACGCCGAAACACTCCCGGGTTATCCAAAACCCTATCCGGACATACGCCCCAGTCCGAAATCGTCATACAAACCTGCTGGAACCTTCAGATCCTGATTCTGAGGTCGTTTACTCCAAATTCCAGTCTTAGTCGATTCTTCCAACTTAAGGCTTCTGAAATGAGGATTTTCTTTCCAATTTGACTCCGAACTTCCCGAAATTCAATTCCGACCACACCCACAATTCATAATACCTGGAACAAAGCTGCTCATGACTTCAAACCGCTGAACGACGTGCTAGAGCTCAAGACGACCGGTCGGGTCGTTACATTCTCTCCCACTGAAACATACGTTCGTCCTCGAACGCGCCAAGAACTGCTCTGGAGTTATCTGAAATCGCTGTTTAATACCTCGCGTACCTGCCCGTGCTACCACAACCCAGTTGAGCACATTAGCTTGATCAAATATGAAGATATCCTCTTTTATCCACACAATAAGCTCAGAACCAAGTTCCAACACCTGAAATTCTCTGCCAGGCATGTTTCCAATATATAAACACCATATCAACTACCACACGAGGTACCAAAACATGACTGCATACCTTTGCTGAATTTAGCACCATACACCGCATATTTCACCATCTAACCACAATGACGTTCCATGAACCTTAATAACCAAAATTCCACGAATCTGATGCTCCCAATGCATCTTCTGATATACATATGCATCCTGCCATAATCCTGACGATACCACCACAACGGAGGAGATGTGTAGAAATTGCTAACCAATTGCAGAGTTAACCAAACATTGATTCTCTCCTTTTTGACTAAAATCATCACCTCATTACTACGCTAATACTGGCCTTTGTTCTTTACCATACTTCACAAAATCTTATCGCACTGATCCCTGATCCAATAGCCTCGTCTCACCCAGTATGAGCTGCTCAGAAAACCAATCACCCCATACATGAACAATAGTCTCACACGATGCCACAATGCGCCAATAGGCCACAATTCGAACATGATACATAAGGA
>ML420333.1:0-24882 GCA_005239525.1 Nicotiana knightiana
TTGACAACTATGACGTGTTCTATATTAGTATAACCTATCTTTTAATTCTTCTAGAAATAAACAAGGAAAATTGATTGGATCAGCCAATATTTAATATTGTATAAAAATATTCATATATTCCAATCTAATAATTTTGAATTTACATATCGTTAATTGAGTTCTTAAGTTTAAAGTTTCTGAAAAGAAGAAAAAAACAGTTTTTTCTGCGAAAATAGTTCTTCAACCAAATGTTAATAATAGAATTTTGAAAAACTGAACCTATTTTTCTCTCATTGCGTTTGGTTGAAAAATAGTTTTTGCAAAAGAGAAAAAGCTAAAAGGATTTTTGCAATTTTTTAAAAGAGAATTTTTGTGGTAGTATTTTATTTCTTGATTAGATTAACTTAGATTAAATTGACTTGTCTGACGCGTTGGAATTTTGGCAAAACTTATTCTTACGGTTATCAATTTTGGCTACTGGTATAAGGTCGGCATTCTTTCTTACGCTTTATTATTTGGAATTAAGATTGATTTTATGATGAAATGGATAAATTTAATTCAAGTCAGCTTTTTAATTTAAATTAAATGAATGTGAAATTGTAGTTGAAACGATTGGTTTGTTTCAAAAAAGTTAAAATTCAAAGTTGCCCCGCATTAAACCCGCAACCCGCCCCATCCCCCACAAGAGTAAACCCGCCTCGCCCCGCATCAAACAAAACCCGCAGCCGCCCCGCCACGCCCCATTGCCATCCCTAGACTCTGGTGCTCATACTTAACATGCTGGCATTGTAGGCATCTAGCTACATACTCAACTATGTCTTTTTTACAACAGCCACCACCAATATTGTTGCCTCAGGTCACGATACATCTTCGTAGCACCCGGATGAATGGAATACCGAGAACTGTGCGCCTCGTCTAGAATCCTCTCCCTCAGGCCATCGACATTAGGAACACATAGGCGACCCTGGAGTCGCAGAACACCATCCTCGTCAATAGAAACCTCCTTGGCACCACTCCTATAGTACCGTCTCTCTGAGAACCAACAGGTGCGGATCATCAAATTGTCAAGCTTTGATCTGCTCCAATAGTGAAGATTGGGCAAGGACGCAAGAATGAACTCACATGGGCTATGAAATATCCAACCTCACAACTCTGTTAGCCAAGGACTGAATGTCCAAGGCTATGGCCTCCTCTCTGATAAAATGAATGCCAAGCTATCCATACTCTTTGCCTTCCTGCTCAAGGCATCCGCGACTACATTTGCCTTACCCAGATGATAAAGGATGGTGATGTTATGATCCTTTAGTAACTCATGCCACCTACGCTGCCTCAAATTGAGATACCTTTGCTTGAATAAATGAGGCAAGCTGTGATGATCAGTGTAAACCTCACAAGACACCCCATATAGATAATGCCTCTAGATCTTAAGAGCAAGAACAATCGCGGCCAACTCCAAATCGTGTACATGATAATTCTTTTCATGGGGCTTCAAATGACATAAAGCATATGCAATAACTCGTTGTCACGCCCCCACTTTTTCCTCGCGGAGTCCGGGTTCATGACATTTGGTTGAGGCAACTTGTTCATTTTGGGAATGGGGTTTTGCATTTTTGAACAGTCGCCACCTAACGATTTTAAGGTGTGTTAGGGCACCTAAAGGGGTTCATTTATAACTAAGTTGATAACCATAGACAGGGTAAGGGCTTGAAATTATCCTAAGGGGAAGGTGTTAGGCACCCCTCAGGATCCACAAGTGTGGTTCCCGGCCAAATAACTTTTTGTGAATTTGTACAATTTAGCAAATAAAACAAATAAGGCTCAAGTAATAGGGGATTTAAGTACAGATATTTGAGAAACAATTAAATGAAGAACTAACTTTTGAAAAGAATTACAATCTAAGCATATTTATATATAAAAAAAGAGTAAAGGGATGTCCTAGTTTTGTTTATAATATGGATCAAATCAATGCAATACCCGGTATGACACTCCTCAAAGAGGGGCTACACGTGGTATTAGCGCACCGGTCATCATGTCCATATCTACCCTTTCCCACCCCGTGAAGGTAACTAAAGTGCGTGTTGGTCCCGACCTCCATAGCATGTTGTTACCCGTCCCTTGTCTATCAGTCCCGGAGGAACTAGGACTTCTATCCTAAAAGGGGGGAGGGGTTCTAGGAAGACCCTCAGGTTTNGCAATGTGGAAAGGCCAGCTTCTGTGTGTCAAAGTTCAGAGGGAGCTCAAGGGTCCCAAACCAATGCTCACACAAAAGGGGCAGAACCTAATATCTAATATCCCCAGCAGAGTCGCCATGCTATCGCGCCCCCCATTTTTCCTCGCGGAGTCCGGGTTCATGAAATTTGGTTGAGGCAACTCGTTCCTTTTGGGAATGGGGTTTAGCATTTTTTAAGAGTCGCCACCTAACGATTTTGAGGTGCGTTAGGGCACCTAAATGGGTTCATTTATAACTAAGTTGATAACCGGAGACAGGGTAAGGGCTTGAAATTATCCTAAGGGGAAGGTGTTAGGCACCCCTCAGGATCCACAAGTGTGGTTCCCGGCCAAATAGCTTTTTGTGAATTTGTACAATTTAGCAAATAAAACAAATAAGGCTCAAGTAATAGGGGATTTAAGTACAGATATTTGAGAAACAATTAAATGAAGAACTATCTTTTGAAAAGAATTAAAATCTAAGCATATTTATATATAAAAAAAAGAGTAAAGGGATGTCCTAGGTTTGTTTATAATATGGATCACATCAATGCAATACCCGGTATGACACTCCTCAAAGAGGGGCTACACGTGGTATTAGCGCACTGGTCATCATGTCCATATCTACCCTTTCCCACCCCGTGAAGGTAACTAAAGCACGTGTTGGTCCCGACCTCCATAGCATGTTGTTACCCGTCCCTTGTCTATCAGTCCCGGAGGAACTAGGACTTCTATCCTAAAAGGGGGGAGGGGTTCTAGGAAGACCCTCAGGTTTTAAAGGTGAAATTGCTAGGGCGACGTGTAATAAACAAGTAGGACTGCAAATAAGGGATTGCACATAAACAGGAAACAAAGGCTCAAAGACCTCCACAAATAGTGCAAATAAGCAGCATGTCTCATACATAACTAAGGTCCAGAATCAGATCCTAAACATGATGTCTAAGTGACAATAACAGATTCAGATTTATTACATAACTCAGAGAGGAAGTCCTAATCAGGCTTGCCTACTGATTTTAACATACTAGCAGTTAAAAACAAGCACTAAGACAGTTCAGGTTTTAATTTAAAGTTGATTACCTAAGGCTTGCCTAGGCGTGTGGAATAATATACATAATTTGATAACAAGTTCAGGTCATGATACCTAATGGCATGCAATTCGAGGTATTGCAGATGTTAAGAGATTAAGTTACCAGTTTATTAGAACAGGATGATTATTTCATGTATCTATAAAGTCGTACTAAGTATGAATAAATGAATGTTACCCTATAACATGCCGTCTAATACAGAATGATGCTTATGTAGTCACTAAGACAGGATCTCTAAATGCATATAGAATCACAATATTGTGCACAGTTTCAGGAATAACGTGGGTGATAATTTTTAATATTGTTTACCTAGAAACAAGATCTCTAAGTGTGTAGGAATGGTAAGACATGATTGCGGTTTTGTTAATACATTTTTTTTATCCTAAGGCATGATTTATAGATTATATTTCAGAACATGTTGGTATGCACAGAATCAAATAATAGCCATTTTTGTTGTTGTTATATATCCTATAAACAAAATTTCTACGAGTACCTGGCAGCGTATGGAAAAATACTAATTATTAGCATGCTTTAACACAGAAATTTACAAGCGATATAAGAATGCATATGCTGGAAAACCATAGACATGGCTTCTGATGCATGCATGAATCCTAAGCATGGTTTCTATTGCGCAATCAAGAATATAGACCTAAGGACATGTTTTCTACCCCTTAATAACTATAGCATGCGTAGTNCACAACTAAGGTCCAGATTCAGATCCTAAACATGATGTCTAAGTGACAATAACAGATTCAGATTTATTACATAACTCAGAGAGGAAGTCCTAATCAGGCTTCCCTACTGATTTTAACATAGTGGCAGTTAAAAACAAGCACTAAGACAGTTCTGGTTTTAATTTAAAGTTGATTACCTAAGGCTTGCCTAGGCATGTGGAATAATATACATCCGTTGATAACAAGTTGAGGTCATTATACCTAATGGCATGCAATTCTAGGTATTGCAGATGTTCAGAGATTGAGTTACCAGTTTATTAGAACAGGATGATTATTTCATGTATCTATATTCAGACTAAGTATGGATAAATGAATGTTACCCTATAACATGCTGTCTAATGCAGAATGATGCTTATGCAGTCGCTAAGACAGGATCTCTAAATGCATATAGAATCACAATATTGTGCACAGTTTCAGGAATAGCATGGGTGATAATTTTTAATATTGTTTACCTAGAAACAGGATCTCTAAGTGCGTAGGAATGGTAAGACATGATTGCAGTTTTGTTAATACCTTTTTTTTATCCTAAGGCAGGATTTATAGATTATATTTCAGAACATGTTGGTATGCACAGAATCACATAATAGCCATTTTTGTTGTAGTTATTTATCCTATAAACAAGATTTCTACGTGTACCTGGCAGCGTATGGAAAAATACTAATTATTAGCATGCTTTAACACATAAATTTACAAGCGATATAAGAATGCATATGCTGGAAAACAATAGACATGGCTTCTGATGCATGCACGAATCCTAAGCATGGTTTCTAATGCGCAATGAAGAATATAGACCTAAGGACATGTTTTCTACCCTTTAATAACTATAACATGCATAGTACCCTTCCCTTTTCACTATCCATCCCCAAAGAGTTATTACAAATAATTATTACAGGCCTCTGAATATGAATTACATAACTAAAAAGAAGAAGTTAACTATAGGGAGCCTTCATAATAGGCCCAAATCTCCAGGTCCTCAATGCCATGCATTATTTCACAATCTTTTCACAATCCGGGTGTGTCAGAGTTCCCTAAGGATCTCAAGGGATCCCGGGCAGTGCTCACACCCAGATTTCATAGACAAGATAGAGTAGGTATATTGTGGAAAGGCCAGCTCTTGTGTGTCAAAGTCCAGAGGGAGCTCAAGGGTCCCAAAGCAATGCTCACACAAAAGGGGCAGAACCTAATATCTAAGAGTATAGTGAGAGTGTTTGAATAGTTTTGAAAGAGTTAATTTGGAGAAAAAACAGTTTGAAAAATGATCCATTTAGAATCAGTTCTTCAAGGAAGAAACAAGAGTTTTAATTCTTATTGAAAGCAGTTTTGAGAGAGGAAGAATAAGACAGTTTCAGAATCAGAATAGCACACATAGTTCAGGGAAACCAACACAAACAGGGGTAGAGGATAATGGGGACAAGTAGTTCAACATGTAAGAGCATATTTGCACATAGGTAGACATTAGAGAAAGGCATTTCAAGACTCAATAGTCACAACACATTTCATCACAAAGGGGTTCAGTCCAGGAGCTTGAATGTCAAACAGGTTCACATATCAAATTCAGGGAAAGGGCTCAGGATTACTCAATAACTAAAGGGGGTCATGCATACATGCTGATAATGTATTGGAGTTAGGAAAAAATGGTAGCAAACTAATAGGGGAAGCAGTAACATGCTGAAATAAAGGGAATGGGGATCATATAGACATAGTAAATATGCTAGTTATAGGGTAAACAATAGAACAACAAGTGGAAGCATAGAGAAATAAGGGAAAGTGCAATGCGAACATAAACATGTTGTTTTGGATGCTAGAAATCAAATGGATTACATACCAGTAAAGAATGAGAGAATAGAAAAGTAGTGTGCAGGAGAGTAGAGCAATATCACAGTAGCATATAGAGCAGTAGAGCAGTAATGAGTTACTCAGTTCTTGGCTTTCAGCCAACTGAGTAACCAGTGATCAATAAGAGAAGCAAGAGAGAATGTATAGAAAGCAAGAGAGAATTCAGAGCAATGAGTGTCTTTGTCCCTTTGTTTGTGCCAAAGAAAGAGTATTTATAACTCTTGAAAATGAGTAGAGAATAACATAATTAAAGAAACAATACCAATCAAAATCAATCAGAGGTCAGGACTCCCTTCAATTAGGGAGTCATGATTCAAACGGGTATAAATTGTATCAAATAAGGAAAGAATAACTTAGAAGGCTGATTCCACCATAATATAAGTAGTAACGAATGTGGCATGTAATAAAGTTTAAGTACACAACATTTCAAGTAAGGAAAATATATATTGAGCGTGTTTATATGGTAAAAATATAAATTAATTCTGGAAATTAGCCCTAGAATCACAAATGGGACTAAAATCACAGGGAGTCAGTCTTAATTAGGGAAAAACATCTCACAAGCAATTCAAATCAATATGGGATTATAAAGGACATGAACAAAATTATAAATTCAAGGAGAATATCACACATGAGCGGGGTAACATGCTCTAGGCAAGGACAAACAGGAAACCAACCTTAATAAAGAAATATCTCAAGAATCGGTATAGAATATCATACAAGATCAATGAAGAACCAATCACAGGGATTCGAAGACCCGCAAATAGAGAAAAATACTAATTTAGGAGAGATTAGCACAAGCTTATGAGAACAAACAGAATGAACTCGAAAGTCAGAAACCCTAATAAGCAAACATAGGGTAAAACCACATAAGTCAAGAATTCACATAGAGCATGGCCTAATTTAATGGAGTAGATGTTAAACACAAGTAGGAGAAGTGAGGTTTCAACAACAGTGATGAACAAAACAGAGTAGAACCACATAATAGGAAGGAGAACATAGGGCAAAATCACAGAATCGTAGAACGTTCATAAGGAATATACAGATTAATTGAACATAGTACCAAAGACGAACTTAGAATCTTAAGAAAAATTAGGGGTTTCAACATAGTAACTCGAATAGAGGACAAGCTTAAAATAAACCATTAAAACATAGTAGAAACCTTAGGATAATACTAAAAGTCATAGAAAAAATCGTTTTAAAAAGCGATCATGAAACCCTAGTTTGAAAACGAAGAGCTTTTTTAGGAAAAATCGGAGTATCTTTGGGGAAAACAACAATGAACTCATAACATACATAGATCTAAAACAGATCTGAATAAAAATTAGAAAATCTTAGGCATTAGGGTTTCAGAGAACCCAGAGAAACAAGAAACCTTAAAAATGTCACCGGCTTTAGCTGGAAAAGTCACAGATCTTACTCAAACGGCGGGAGGTGGCCGTAAAATGGCATGAGGGACCATGGGAGGAGTTGAACCGCTCTAGGTTCACATGAACATTAGAGTAGCATCAAACCGACATAGGGTGAAGCAGGGGCCAGGGGATGATGAAAGGCCATGGTTTCCGGAGAGGGAAGTGGCCGGAGAAGGTGGACAGTGTCCATCGGAGATGAAGAGACGAGAAGGTTCTAGAGAGAACCTGGAGATAGAGAGAGAATAGAGAGATGAGTGTGACGGGAGTGAGAGACGGGAGGGGGGGGTAGTCACCTAGGTTTAATTAAGGAAGGTTGTTTTTGGGCCGTTGATCAAGTTTGATCAACGGCCAGGATTCGTTCAGACGTTGGGTCGGGTAGGATAGAGATTGGGCTTGGGTATTGGGTTATGTAACTGGTTTGGTTTCAATAGGCTGAAATTGAATCAAAGTGAGCTATAATTTAAATAGGAAGGGGCTAATTTTTAAATACCCGATTAAATAGATAAATAATTAATAGAAATAACTAATAATTACATAAAATTAAATTAAGCTTAAATAGGTGAAATTAAGGTAATTAACTAATATTAAAAATGCGAAATGACTAACTATTGAATTAGAATGGTATAAAATGCACAATTAGGCTATAATTGCAAATTTATTGTAATTATGGCCAAATCATGCCAAATTGACTAATTTGTGAAATAATTAAATCCTAATGGGGTTAAAAATGATATATTGAGCTAGGAAATATTTTGAAATTATTTGTAATGTAATTTATGAATAATTATTGGATGTAAAGTACTGAATAAAATTAGAAAATAAATTGATAATAATATGGAAAATTATGGCAAAATACAAGTTATTATAAAAAGTGATTTTAAAGGTGTATATACAAAGTTTAAAATAATTTGAGAAAAAATTGGGTATCAACAGTTGCCCCTCTTTACACGGGAAGGATGAAAGAGTTGTCGGGTAAAGATATGATGGACAATTTTGACCGTGCGGAACGGTTTGAAGAAATTTAGGTCGCACCCTGGTTCCTGAGTTTCCTACATATCCCTGGTTTTACAGGAATCAGGCCGTATGTAGTTCAGGAGTCATCGGCGAAGTATACCGATGAGGTTTTACAAGAACGGACTCAACGTATGGGGTTGGATGAACAAGCAGCTTACGGGGGTGGTTGGGAGAACTGGAGCGGGATCGCTTCTGCCGGGATGGCCGTTGCTCGCCAGCTTACCTACAAATAGACGATACAAGCTTGTATTGTGCGTAATTTAAACATGATGCAAGTTCCCGTCGGACGATGAATGTTGTCTTCGGACGATTAAGGATGCCATCTTCAGACCATGATGTCCTGGGCCATGAATAGCTTGATGCAGGATTCGCAGGCCATGAAATGATGTTCTCGGGCCATGAGGATGGTGCCTCCGAACCATGACACCTTTGAATAATGATATGCAAAATTGAAAGAGATCCTCAGGCCATGACATAGTGTTCTCGGGCTATGAAGATGATGCCTCCGAACGATGACGCCTTTGGATAAGTAGCGATATTTCAGCCCATGAAGAATGTAGTAGTATTATGCTGACAAGACAGAGATTAGTCTTGCTAATTAAAGGGCAGAGCTTAGCCCGAAGAAAAAGTGAAATAAACAGTGCTTGAGATAGCCTTAAGTTTGAAGAAAAAGTAAATTGGAGGCAGAGCTTAGCCTCAGAAAGTAGAATAGTAGCCTTATGCAGATGCAGATGGAGACAAAGCTTAGTCTCGGAAGGCAGAAAGGTAGCCTTATGCAAGTGGAAGGCANGAAACTGGTATATTGAGCTAGGAAATATTTTGAAATTATTTGTAATGTAGTTTATAAATAATTATTAGATGTAAAGTACTGAATAAAATTAAAAAATAAATTGATAATAATGTGGAAAATTATGGGAAAATACCATTTATTATAAAAAGTGATTTTAAACGTGTGTATGCAAAATTTAAAATAATTTGAGAAAAAATTAGGTATCAACACTCGCTCCTCCTACATCAATACACAACCCAAGCCAACGCGTGAAGCTTCGCAATACACAGTATAAATCCCCAAACCGGAAGGCAATACAAGGACTGGTGGTTTGGTCAAAGATGTCTTGAGTTTCTTAAAGCTCGCCTCACAATCATCGGACCAACTAAAATGAGCACCCTTCTGGCTCAATCTAGTCAATGGTGCTGCAATGGATGAGAAGCCCTCCACGAACCGACGATAATAACCTGCTAACCCCAAGAAACTCCTGATCTCGATCGCCGAAGTAGGACGAGGCCAACTCTAAACTTCCTCAATCTTCTTGGGATCCACCTTAATAACCTCGCCTGATACCACNGGAAGTTACCCTTATTGCAAGTGGAAGTAGAATGGTAGCCTTATGCAGATGGAAGGCAGAATGGTAGCTTTATGCAGATGTAGATGGAGACAGAGCTTAGTCTCGGAAGGTAGAAAGGTAGCCTTATGCAAGTTGGAAGGAAGAATGGTAGCCTTATGCATATGTAGATGGAGAAAATGCTTTGTCTCGGAAGGCAGAAAGGTAGCCTTATGCAGAGATGCAAATGTAGATGGAGACAATATTTAGTCTCGGAAGGCAGAAAAGTAGCCTCATGCAGAGATGCGAATGCAGATGGATATAGCGTTTAGTCTCTGAAGGCAGAAAAGTAGCCTTATACAGAGATGCAAATGCAGATGGAGACAGTGTTTAGTCTTGGAAGGCAGAAAAGTAGCCTTATGCAGAGATGTGAATGCAAATGGAGACATCATTTAGTCTCGGAAGGCATAAAGATAGCCTTATGCAATAAAATAACAAACGATAATAGAGTTTCTTAGCTGATAGCAGATTGCGGTATTGTGATTATTGAGAGCGTTGTGACTGCGGAGCATCATTTATATGTGTTGATAGCAAACGTCGTCAAGTGTAACGGTTTTGAGAATCACATTTTGAAAGAAAACAAATGTTTGTCCCCTGGGTGGATAGTACGTTTTGGGATTTTGCAACTTTAGTGTCTGCATCCAAAGAAAAATCGTGAGTTTTGGTAAGGGGAAGGTTAGTCCGTATCCCCGCTGGCTTTGCTTGACTTGTTTGCTTGGTCTGACGATACTGTATGTATTATTGGGGTAGCGTTGCTTAACAAAGTTGTTTCAAAAACAAACATGCACGATTTTATAAAAGTATAACATAGTGTATAATTTAAAATTATTTTTGGATGAACTGACGACCGTGAAACGGTTCGAGACATTGCAAACTCTCCTACTACAGAATTTTAAGGGTCCTCCTCAATTCTGCCCCAGTTTGCTGGGTTGACGCTTCTGACTGTTGCGCATCCTCCTCAAAATTCTGCCCCAGTTTCCAATTGTGGGGGGAAAATGAAATTTTATTGAATTGTGACCGAACCCATAGGGCTGCCTACGTATCCCCTATTAAACAGGAATCAGGTCAGGCGTAGTTCAATTTACATCATTGATAAGACATAGCGGATTACACATAATAACATTTGACTGCATCCGAATTGATTGGCTTTGGCCATACTTCTCCGTCCATTTCTGCAAGTATAAGAGCTCCTCTTGTCAGTACTCGCTGAACTATATATGGACCTTGCCAGTTGGGAGAGAATTTCCCTTTGGCTTTATCTTATAGCAGTACATTCCCCATGGGTAATGAAGGCCGTTTCTCAGCGTCTTCCTCATCCATCCAGATCTGATGGTATCAAGTGAAGCAATCCACAAATGGCTGTAACTCATGCTTGGCGCAATTGTCGATCAGTATGTGTATGTTTGGCAAGGGGAAGTCGTCTTTTGGGCTGGCCCGGTTGAGATCCCGGTAGTCGACACAGACTCTGACCTTCCCATATTTCTTCGGTACTGCCACAATGTTACCTAACCATGTCGGATACTCAACTACCCTGAGAACCTTAGCGTTGATCTGCTTGGTGACTTCCTCCTTGATTTTCGAACTCATGTCGGGTTTGAATTTTTTGAGCTTTTGCTTTACCGGCAGACACATTGGATCAGTTTGTAATTTGTGAGCAACAATAGACGTACTTAGACCAGTCATGTCGTCGTGCGACCATGCGAATATATCTTCGTATTCCTTTAGAAATTCTGTGTATTATTTCTTCTCTGACGGCGACAAGTGAATGCTGATTCGAGTCTCCTTGGCATTTTCTGAATTTCCCAGGTTGAAAATTTCGGTCTCGTCCAGGTTGGACTTAGGTCTGTTCTCAAAACTCTCAACTTCTTTGACAATCTCATCAGGTATATCATCCTCTTCTGAATCAATGTCCGTTTGTTGTGTTGTCTCATTGCATGTCACAATCATTGGTTCATCAAGACAAGTAATAGTAATGCTGTATAGATGAAGTAGTGAGAGAGAAACAACAGTAATAAATATTGATTCATAAAACTTAAAAGTGTTTTTTTATAAATTGAATAAATTTTTTGAACATTGAAGATCTTATTGCAGGAATTGAGTAGTGCGAAAAGAAAATCATTTAGTAAAGAAAATAGTGAATAATGTTTGTTTTGCCTTGCTACCCCGAGGCTCGTCGGGCTTTGGTTGTCCTAATGGTCGAGTTCTTGAGGTACGTCCCTCTGCTCACAACCTGTATGGAAGGGCCTTCCTCCCCTTCCTCCTCAAGAATGACACAACAGTCTATGTTACTATCCTCCAGGAATAAGTTCCTCAATGCAGTAAGTGTTTCCTCTTCATCTGACCCATAAATAATTTCGGCATGTTGGAAGGTCTGCTCCAGATGCGGTATCAGCGGCTCCAGTGGGTAGTACAGACCGCGCCATGGTGGTGACCAGCTTTTGAATTCATCCCAAGTGTACTCGTATCCCAAACCGAAAGTAGTGCCATGTTTCACGAGCTTGATGGGTTTGGAGATTCCTTGAAGGTTCTTGCCGAGCCCTTTACCTGGCTCATACCCTCGCCAATTCATCATACTTGCGATCTAGCTATCCCACCATTTATCTTTGTCGATAGTGTTGACCCGTTCAATATGGTGGTAAGTTTCTCCACCTAGCTTCCTTCGTCCCTCGATGGCCGGAATAGTCTGGCAACTGTAAATAGGGTTTCTACCATCACTGTGAATGGTCACCTCCTGGTGATTCCATTCGAACTTCACATCCTGATGCAGTGTTGATGCTACGGCCCAGCAGCATGGATCTATGGCCGTCCCAACAGCAAATTGTAAGATGCTGGCACATCTATCACTTGGAAATCGACTTCGAACCAGGTTGGTCCCATTTGCAGGCATGGGTTAATTTCACCAATGGTGGACCTTTGGGAACCATCAAAATCTTTCACATTAATTTCTCCATCCCTTATATCATGCAGCCCAATTTCTTGAGTGTTATCAGAAGACAAATGTTAAGACTGGATCCTCCGTCGATCAAAATTCTGGTGATGAAATAATCCTCACATTGCACAGTGATGTGCAGTGCCTTGTTGTGACCCAACCCTTCAGGTGGAAACTCGTCCTCGTGAAAGGTGATGTTGTGACTTTCCAACACTCGGCCTACCATATTGGCCATTTCCCCGCTAGTGATATTGTTCGACACATAGGCTTTATTTAGCACTTTCAACAAAGCATTCATGCGCGTCTCATAGTTTTGCAGCAAAGAGAGAATGGATATTTGTGTTGGAGTCTTGTTCAATTGGTCGATGATCGAATACTCCTTGGCTTGTACTTTCATCCAAATGTCTTCCGGACTTGTCTCAATAAGGGGAGGCCGATTGGAAACCTGTTTGCTTGATTCGTCCAGATGCTCGGGGGTGTAGACTCTACCAGTTCTGGTCATTCCATGTGCAGCAGTAGCTTCTTCTATCTTGACTTTGCCTTTCCTTCTTACCTCATCTACATAATCTCACGGTACAACATTAGTGTGGAAAGGTGGCGTGGTTGACACCGACACTCTGATTGGTACGACTATCCTCACTTCGAATGGAACATGTGCCTTGGGTGGTAAGACTGCAACCTCAAATGGTGCGGGTGCATTTTCTGGAGACACGAAGTCAACCTCAATTAGTGTCGGTGTCTTTTCGGGTGCTGCTGCTTCGAACTCAAGAGGTATAGACATATTCACCTTAGCGTCCTTAAATGGTTGGATATGGACTATGATTGGATTCAGAGTAATTGTTGGTTTGTTTGGGTTATCGCCTTCTACGATTAACCCGATCGATCCCTCGGAATCCCAGTAATCTTCTATTTCAATCATGTGGAAACCTCCACCCTTATGGTTAGGCAGAGGATTGTTGCGGAGGTTCAGAGCAGGCTCCTTTGCCACAATGATCTTGTTATCAATCAAGGACTGTATCTTGTCTTTCAAAGAGCGTCATTAATCAATGGTGTGCCCTTTCATGCCGGAGTGGTATGCACAAGACTTGTTTGGATTAACCCACTGAGAAGGATTTTCAGGGGTTGCAACAGGGATGGGTATGACATAACCAACAGCCTTGAGCTTCTCATACAGCTGGTCGATGGGTTCAGAGATGGCGGTATACTGTTTTGGAGGTCTGCGATCAAAATTAGGTCGAGCTCTAGGGAAGTTTTGGCATGCGGGAGGTTATTGATAATGGGATGGCTGAGAGTTGTAAGTGTGGTAAACAGGAGTGGGTTGGGGGTATCCGGGTGAAGTAGGTTGATATGTGGGTGGTGGAGATGATTGATGAGTTCGTGGTGGAGCTTGGTATGAGGTAGATGGTGCTTGGTATGAAGGCGAGGGTGCTTGGTAATTTGGGGTCGGCTGGTATGTGAGTGGAGGTGTTGGGTAAGCTTGGTATTTGAGTGGGGATTTGGCTCTTTGTGCAACCATCACGGCTCCCACGTCCCTTTTCTTGGACATACCACCTGACTGTAAAGCTTTATTTGTAGCTTGTAAGGCTTCAAAATTTGTGACCATGCCACTTTTAATACCTTCTCAATCCTTTCTCCCAGCTTGATAATATCGGAGAACTTGTGGTTCTCAATTCCATCAACTGTTCATAGTACTGCGAGTCCTGAGTCCGGACGAAGACCTTGTTCATATGTTCCTCCTCTAAGGCGGGTCTGGCCTTAGCAGCTTCGGACCTCCAACGAGTAGCATACTCACGAAATGTCGTGTGGGCTTCTTCTTCAAATTCTAAATATAGAACACGTCTAGTGCGTTCTCTGTATTGAACCTGAACCTATCCATGAATTCGGATGCCATACTCACCCAATTCGACCACTTCTTGGGATCTTGGCTGATGTACCAAGACAAAGAATCTCCTTTCAAGCTCCTCATGAACAGCTTTATGCGGATTCTTTCATCTTTCCCTACTCTAACCAACTTGTCACAGTAGGTTCTCAAATGGACCCTTGGATCCCCTGCACCATCAAATATTTCGAACTTAGGAGGTTTGTACCCCTCGAGCAGTTCGACGTCGGGCTGTATGGAGAGATCTTCATAATTCAGCCCTTCGACTCCCTTGACTCCCTCAATGCCTTAAACCCGACTGGTCAGCTTCCTAAGTTCCTCGGCCAAGTTCTTGATAAGAAGATCCTTTTCATCATACTCAGGTGTGTATGAGATAGGCGGAGTGGAGTACGGAATGGTCTCCACGTAGATAGGATTGTTATGGTGGCATGGTGCATGGGTGTGGAAATGGTCATTTGTGGAGGTCTGAGGTTCTGGGGTGAGCAGTGGATTGTTATTTGGAGTGTGGAAGGCATTGCATTGCACTGGAAGAGTTTGGTTCTTTAGTGGGGTGTTGTGATGATGAGCTGCGGGATGATTTTGCTGTTTTGGGATGTTTTGAGGAGGTGTAGGGTTCTGGATGTTGACGTCTGGGATGTTGAGGGAAAATGACAAGTTTGCCAGATTTTGAACCTGATCAAGCTCTTCTTGAAACTTTGACAACTTCCAGCTGCGACATAGTTTCATTCTGGATCCGAATACCCTAGCTATCAGTGGCCTCTACCCGTTCAACCACATTCTCATTTCTGATGTTGCCTGAATCTTCCATTTTGTTCTTGCCTTTGGGAGGACTAAGAGGAGGAGAGGGTGGAGAGCCCCTGGATCTTGTAAGATAGGATGATGATGCCAGAGTGCACGAACTAACCTTTCGGGAGGCGAATAAATAAATAAAGAAAACAAAAACAAAAACAAAAGGTAGCCAAGTCAGTGAGGATTATGAAAAGTATTGCGGTATCTAAACACATAGTGCAAGAATGTAAAGTGCGTCCTAATTTGGGAATCCTCTTTGTGCCTGAGATAGGCCTAGAGACAAATTGATTTAGAGAAATTAAAATGATAAATGCCTCATTTTATTGATAAGAAATAGACGAATCTCAAAACGATGCTAAGTAAACAAGAAATAAAGGTCACTAATAGCCATCGGCCTTATTACATTGATAAAGCAAAAGAAAGACATTCCTATCTACTTGGTCCCAAAGGGACCTTCCCCAGACTCGGAATTCTTGCTTCCCTCGTACAGTTTCCCCAACTCGCGAAGTCCCAGCAACAGGTATTAGATGTCCACCTTCGGTCCCTTCAGCCTTTTGACAGTCTTCAACCCTTTTGAGAAATTTTTCCTCCAGCTCCACTATGCCTCGCTCCAAGTATCCTAACCTCTTGTTGGTACTGATAGACATGTATTTCCATTCCTCGATCAGCTTCTTGTTAGACTCATGTATTACTCGGTTCTCACTCTCGCGTTCACAGATCCTTTTGCGCAGCTGGTTGTATTTGACTTGCGCCTCGGCCTTTTCATCTATAACCCTGTGGCCCTGAACGAAAACCTGGCTTGCTGAGACCACCCCAATTGTCTTCCAACCAACTAGAATAGAAATGGGTGCAACCGGCGTGATATTTGTCTGGCTCAATGGTGTCCTTCTCCATTACGATCTTGCAGTGCCACGTGCGCTGGGCTTGGCACTTGTGAGGACTATCATCATCTTGGAAGTCGGCTCGAAGGTGGCTCATCTTGTCGACCCTGGGTATGAATTGCTTCCTACCCGCTTGTCTCATAACCCGGATAGGGGCGTAAGGGTATGTTCCTCTCAGGCCGATCAGTATCAGGAACGGGGCATCTCTGGATCGGGCAATGAACTACTCTGTCGGAAACCACTCGAACATCCATTGAACCTGTTCTTCAGTCAGATTATCAAAGAGCTCAACCCATCCTTTGGCATCCTCAGGCTGAGTGAACATGTCGGGGATGTAATTCATTCGCTTTGGATGGTGGAAAGCGATGTGGTCATCCCAGACCCTTCGATGAATTTCTTGACGGTATTCTCCCTTTTGGAGATGTTCCATGAGCCAAAGCTGAAGTAGTAGATTGCAGCCTTCGAAGTGTCTTGCTCCTCGTTGACACTTATCCAAGGCTCGGTATATGTTTGCAATGATCATGGGTACAATGCTGAAAGTCTGCCCACCAATCCCTTCCATTAGGGTCTTGGTTACCAAAGCCATCCTAGTATGGATCCTCTCTTTCTTCATTGGAAACACGATCAGACCCAAAAAGCAAAACATGAAGACGAATACCCTACGATGGATGTGTCCCAAGGATGTGATGGCAAACTCGTCATGGTAGGTATGGTATGATTTGTTGTGCCCGTACCTTTCATACAAATAGTCAAAAGGGATGTTCGATTCTTGTAAGCATACCAATTCTGCATTCTTCTTTAAACCCATTAATTTAAGGAAGCCCTTGCCTGTGCGGTTCTCGGGCATTAGAAAACCCGGGGTTTCCCACACTAGACCGGCCAGTCCTCCTATCTCTTCTAGCAAAGGTGTCATTTCAACGTCTCCAAAGCGGAAGATGACCCTTTCACAGTCCCAAAACAGGGTAGCAGCCTCTATTATCATGTTGTTAGGCTGGATCTCCAGGAGAGATGGTAGATTGCCCAAATATTTTCTGACGAGGGTCTTGTCACTAGAGTGTAGATCTTCCCACCAACTCAGCAGTGTTGGATGGATATTGGAGACCATGCCGAATCTGGGGACTTCGTGCCTCAAATTTCTGTAAGGCAAACAAGGTTAGCCCCTTACCCCCACCAGACTCGACTATTTAACATCAACAATTAGCATAAAGTATTTAATTCTACAAATTAATGCACAGAACGTGATGGTGTCCGTTTGGGTTTAGGGAAACCCAGTGGACTTTGGACAAGGCAATCTTAAAAGCTATCGTGTGGACAACACTTTTAGCCCGGCTAGGTTTGGACCATGATGCATGTAACAACATAACAGAGTAAGGTTTCTATGGGGTTTTAGATTGGTACCCTTGAGCGGACAACTCAAGGGGGAAAGGCTGGGAACCGTCGACATCACCATTGATCGATTAATTTTACCGCAATAAACCTTTCCGAATTTAGGGGGTAATAATATAGGAAGGGCGCAACCACTCATCAAGCGTTTCTATAGGATTTGTTTTTGGCACGAGGGGAGTATGATGTTGAGCATGATTATGCAATAAATAAACGTTAAAAGCATGTTGTCATGTATTTGCACGTTAAGAAAGCGGTAAATACAACAATTATGATTTAAAGCGGTTACAAAGGAAAACAAAGAAATATGTCAGTTTTGTTTTTTGGGAAAAAGGAAATACTTGAAAGAGATAATTAATTGCACATAAAGGAGAAGAGAAGAGGGTGCAAATATCAAACAAAATAAAGGTACAAATTCACAACGCAATCTGAAAATGGTAAAAGCCTAATATCCCCAGCAGAGTCGCCATGCTGTCGCGCCCCCCGTTTTTCCTCGCGGAGTCCGGGTTCATGAAACAGCTCGTTCCTTTTGGGAACGGGGTTTTGCATTTTTGAAGAGTCGCCACCTAACGATTTTGAGGTGCGTTACTGCACCTAAAGGGGTTCATTTATAACTAAGTTGATAACCAGAGACAGGATAAGCGCTTGAAATTATCCTAAGGGGAAGGTGTTAGGCACCCCTTAGGATCCACAAGTGTGGTTCCCGGCCAAACAGCTTTTTGTGAATTTGTACAATTTAGAAAATAAAAAAAATAAGGCTCAAGTAATAGGGGATTTAAGTACAGATATTTGATAAACAACTAAATGAAGAACTAGCTTTTGCAAAGAATTACGATCTAAGCATATTTATATAAAAAAAAGAGTAAAGGGATGTCCTAGGTTTGTTTATAATATGGATCACATCAATGCAATACCCGGTATGACACTCCTCAAAGAGGGGATACACGTGGTATTAGCACACCGGTCATCATGTCCATATCTACCCTTTCCCACCCCGTGAAGGTAACTAAATCGCGTGTTGGTCCCGACCTCTATTGCATGTTGTTACCCGTCCCGCCTATCAGTCCCGGAGGAACTAGGACTTCTATCCTAAAAGGGAGGTGGGGATTCTAGGCAGACCCTCAGGTTTTAAAGGTAAAGGTTATAGGGCGACATGTAATAAACAAGTAGGACTGCAGATAAGGGATTGCACATAAACAGGAAACAAAGGCTCAAAGACCTCCACAAATAGTGCACATAAGCAACATGGCTCATACACAACTAAGGTCCAGATTCAGATGCTAAACATGATTTCTAAGTGACAATAACAGATTCAGATTTATTACATAACTTAGAGAGGAAGTCCTAATCAGGTTTGCCTACTGATTTTAACATACTGGCAGTTAAAAACAAGCACAAAGACAGTTCTGGTTTTAATTTAAAGTTGATTACCTAAGGCTTGCCTAGACGTGTAGAATAATATACAGCAGTTGATAACAAGTTCAGGTCATTATACCTAATTGAATGCAATTCTAGGTATTGCAGATGTTCAGAGATTGAGTTACCAATTTATTAGAACAGGATGATTATTTCATGTATCTATATTCAGACTAAGTGTGGATAAATGAATGTTACCATATAACATGTTGTCTAATGCAGAATGATGCTTATGCAGTCGCTAAGACAGGATCTTTAAATGCATATAGAATCAACGTATTGTGCACAGTTTCAGGAATAACATGGGTGATAATTTTTTATATTGTTTACCTAGAAACAGGATCTCTAAGTGCGTAGGCATGGTAAAACATGGTTGCAGTTTTGTTAATACATTTTTTTATCCTAAGGCAGGATTTCTAGATTATATTTCAGAACATGTTGGTATGCACAGAATCACATGATAGCCATTTTTGTTGTTGTTATTTATCCTATAAACAGTATTTCTACGTGTACATGGCAGCGTATGGAAAAATACTAATTATTAGCATGCTTTAACACAGAAATTTACAAGCGATATAAGAATGCATATGCTAAAAAACAATAGACATGGCTTCTGATGCATGCATGAATCCAAAGCATGGTTTCAGTCCAAGAGCTTGAATGTCAAACAGGCTCACATATCAAATCTAGGGAAAGGGCTCAGGATTACTCAGTAACTAAAGGGGCTCATGCATATATGCTGATAATGTATTGGGGTTAGGAAAAGATGGTAGCAAACTAATAGGGGAAGCAATAACATGCTGCAATAAAGAGAAGGGGCATCATATAGACAGAGTAGATATGCCAGTTATAGGGTAAGCAATAGAACAAGAAGTGGAAGCATAAAGAAATAAGGGAAAGTGCAATGCGAACATAAACATCTTGTTTTGGATGCTAGAAATCAAATGGATGACATACCAGTAAAGAATGAGAGAATAGAACAGTAGTGTGCAGGAGAATAGAGCAATATCACAGTAGTATGTAGAGCACTAGAGCAGTAATGAGTTACTCAGTTCTTGGCTTTTAGCCGACTGAGCAACCAGTGATCAATAAGAGAAGCAAGAGGAAATGTATAGAAAGCAAGAGAGAAATCAAAGCAATGAGTGTCTTTGTACTTTTGTTTGTGCAAAAGAAAGAGTATTTATAACTCTTGAAAATGAGTAGAGAATAACATAATGATAGAAACATTACCAATCAAAATCAATCAGAGGTCCGGACTCCCTTCAATTAGGGAGTCATGATTCAAATGGGTATAAATTGTATCAAATAAGAAAAGAATCACTTAGAAGGCTGATTCCACCATAATAGGAGTAGTAAAGAATGTGGCCTGTAATAAAGGTTAAGTACACAATATTTCAAGTAAGGAAAATATACACTGAGCGTGTTTATATGGTAAAAAATATAAAGTAGTTCTGAAAATTAGCCCTAGAATCAAGGATGGGACTAAAATCATAGGGAATCAGTATTAATTAGGGAAAAACATCTCACAAGCAATGCAAATCAATATGGGATTATAAAGGACATGCACAAAATTTTAAATTCAAGGAGAATATCACATATGAGCGGGGTAACATGCTATAGGCAAGGACAAACAGGAAACCAACCTTAATTAAAGAAATATCTCAAGAATCAGTATAGAATATCATACAAGATCAACGAAGAACCAATCACAGGGATTCGAAGACCCGCAATAGAGAACAATACTAATTTAGGAGAGATTAGCACAAGCTTATGAGAACAAACAGAATGAATTCGAAAGTCAGAAACCCTATAGAGCATGGCCTAATTTAATGGAGTAGATGTTAAACACAAGTAGGAGAAGTGAGGTTTCAGCAACAGTGATGAACAAAACAGAGTAGAACCACATAATAGGCAGGAAAACATAGGGCAAAATCACAGAATCGTAGAATGTTCATAAGGAATATACAGATTAATTGAACACAGTACCAAAGACGAACTCAGAATCTTAAGAAAAAATAGGGTTTTCAACATAGTAACTCGGATAGAGGACAAGCTTAAAATAAACCATTAAAACATAGTAGAAACCTTAGGATAATACTAAAAGTCGTAGAAAAAATTGTTTTAAAAAAGGATCATGAAACCCTAGTTTGAAAACGAAGAGCTTTGTTAGGAAAAATAGGAGAATCTTTGGAGAAAACAACAATAAAGTCATAACATACATAGATCTAAAGAAAAATCGGAAAATCTTAAGCGTTAGGGTTTCAGAGAACCTAGAGAAAATAAGAAACCTTAAAAATTTCACCGGCTTTAGCCGGAAAAGTCACAGATCTTACTCAAACGGCCAGAGGTGGCCGAAAAATGGCATGAGGGACCATGGGAGGAGTTGAACCGCTCCAGTTTCACATGAGAACATTAGGGTAGCATCAAACCAGCATGGGGTGAAGCAGGGGCCAGGGGATGATGAGAGGCCATGGTTTCTGGCGAGGAAAGTGGCCGAAGAAGGTGGACAGTGTCCATCGGAGATGAAGAGGCGGGAAGGTTCTACAGAGAACCTGGAGATAGAGAGAGAATAAAGAGATGAGTGTGAGGGGAGTGAAATGAGAGACCGGGNAGGTTTAATTAAGGAATGTTTTTTTTTGGGTCGTTCAGACGTTGGGTCGGGAAGGATAGAGATTGGGCTTGGGTATTGGGTTATGTAACTGGGTTGGTTTCAATAGGCTGAAATTGAATTAAATTGGGCTATAATTTAAATAGGAAAGGGCTAATTGTTAAATACCCGATTAAGTAGATAAATAATTAATAGAAATAGCTAATAATTACATAAAATTAAATTAAGCTTAAATAGGTGAAATTAAGGTAATTAACTAATATTAAAAATGCGAAATGACTAACTATTGAATTAAAATGGTATAAAATGCACAATTAGGCTATAATTGCAAATTTATTGTAATTATGGCCAAATCATGCCAAATTGACTAATTTGTGAAATAATTAAATCCTAATGGGGTTAAGAAACTGGTATATTGAGCTAGGAAATATTTTGAAATTATTTGTAATGTAGTTTATAAATAATTATTAGATGTAAAGTACTGAATAAAATTAAAAAATAAATTGATAATAATGTGGAAAATTATGGGAAAATACCATTTATTATAAAAAGTGATTTTAAACGTGTGTATGCAAAATTTAAAATAATTTGAGAAAAAATTAGGTATCAACACTCGCTCCTCCTACATCAATACACAACCCAAGCCAACGCGTGAAGCTTCGCAATACACAGTATAAATCCCCAAACCGGAAGGCAATACAAGGACTGGTGGTTTGGTCAAAGATGTCTTGAGTTTCTTAAAGCTCGCCTCACAATCATCGGACCAACTAAAATGAGCACCCTTCTGGCTCAATCTAGTCAATGGTGCTGCAATGGATGAGAAGCCCTCCACGAACCGACGATAATAACCTGCTAACCCCAAGAAACTCCTGATCTCGATCGCCGAAGTAGGACGAGGCCAACTCTAAACTTCCTCAATCTTCTTGGGATCCACCTTAATAACCTCGCCTGATACCACATGCCCCAAGAATGCCACGGAATATAACAAAAACTCACACTTGGAGAACTTAACATATAGATTATGTTCTGTCACGACCCAAATTCCCAACCCTCGGGATCGTGATGGCGCCTAACACCTCACTTGCTAGGCAAGCCAATGTTAGAACTTAATTAACCACTTACTTGGAATATTTACTAAAACATAAATAAACAATTTAAATACGGATGATGAATCTAAAATTACCAAGTAAATGATAGCATAAATAGTGTTTAGAATAATAAACGAATCATGAGCTAATAATAATAATAATAAACTACTCAGGGTCTGATGTCACAATTCACGAACTACTAAAGAATACTACAAATAAATGGGCTGAAATAAATGTATTTCTGTTTTGAATGAACTAAAAACAGTGTCTAAATAAAAATAGGAGAAGACTCCAGGAATTTGCGGACGCCAGCAAATCTACCTCGTGTCTCCGTGTAAATGCTCAACTATGCTCAAAGGATCAACTTTGACCAGTACCTGGATCTGCCCAAAAAGTGCAGAGTGTAGTATTAGTACAACTGACCCCATGTACTGAGTAAGTGCCGAGCCTAACCTCGACGAAGTAGTGATGAGGCTACGGCGGGGCATTTATAACATAACCTGTGAACATTGTAAAATGAAGCAAGAAAGAATTCTAAACTAAAAAAAAGCAATAAACTGTAGCATTAAATAAAATGACCCAGCCACCTTTTCTAGGCCGCAACTATAACCAATTCTCACATAAATTTCCAAGTTTCCAAATTTCACTTTCTAATAATCGTAAGTGCAAAATATAAGAAAAACAGTAGAGTAAAGTAGAAAATGTTCCGTTCCTTGTGTTTAAAATCAGTAAATCATAAATATTCTCTCTTATTGCTCCTTGTTGATGAGCTCAACCCGCTCCCACCTGTCCTCCCGCATAAGAGTAAACCCGCCTCGCCCCGCATCAAACAAAACCCGCACCCGCACCCGCACCCGCACCCGCCCCATTGCCATCCCTAGCCTCTGGTGCTCATACTTAACATGTTGGCATTGTAGGCATCTAGCTACATACTCAACTATGTCTTTTTTACATCCGCCACCACCAATATTGTTGCCTCAGGTCACGATACATCTTCGTAGCACCCGGATGAATGGAATACCGAGAACTGTGCGCCTCCTCTAGAATCTTCTCCCTCAGGCCATCGACATTAGGAACACATAGGCGACCCTAGAGTCGCAGAACACCATCCTCGTCAATAGAAACCCCTTGGCACCACCCATTTAGTATCGTCTCTCTGAGAACTAACAGGTGCGGATCATCAAATTGTCAAGATTTGATCTGCTCCAATAGTGAAGATTGGGCAAGGACGCAAGAAAGAACTCAAATGGGCTCTGAAATATCCAACCTCACAAGTATGTTAGCCAAGGACTGAATGTACAAGGCTATGGCCTCTTCTCTGCTGAAATGAATGCCAAGCTATCCATACTCTCTGCCTTCCTGCTCAAGGCATCCGCGATTACATTCGCCTTGCCCAGATGATAAAGGATGGTGATGTCATGATCCTTCAGTAACTCATGCCACCTACACTGCCTCAAATTTAGATACCTTTGCTTGAATAAATGGGGCAAGCTGTGATGATCAGTGTAAACCTCACAAGAAACCCCATATAGATAATGCCTCTAGATCTTAAGAGCAAGAACAATCGCGGCCAACTCCAAATCGTGCACAGGATAATTCTTCTCATGGGGCTTCAGATGACATAAAACATATGCAATAACTCGTTGTCACGCCCCCACTTTTTCCTCGCGGAGTCCGGGTTCATGACATTTGGTTGAGGCAACTTGTTCCTTTTGGGAACGGGGTTTTGCATTTTTGAAGAGTCACCACCTAACGATTTTGAGGTGTGTTAGGGAACCTAAAGGGGTTCATTTATAACTAAGTTGATAACCAGCGATAGGGTAAGGGCTTGAAATTATTCTAAGGGGAAGGTATTAGGCACCCCTCAGGATCCACAAGTGTGGTTCCCGGCCAAATAGCTTTTTGTGAATTTGTACAATTTAGCAAATAAAACAAATAAGGCTCAAGTAATAGGGGATTTAAGTACAGATATTTGAGAAACAATTAAATGAAGAACTATCTTTTGAAAAGAATTAAAATCTAAGCATATTTATATATAAAAAAAAGAGTAAAGGGATGTCCTAGGTTTGTTTATAATATGGATCACATCAATGCAATACCCGGTATGACACTCCTCAAAGAGGGGCTACACGTGGTATTAGCGCACTGGTCATCATGTCCATATCTACCCTTTCCCACCACGTGAAGGTAACTAAAGCACGTGTTGGTCCCGACCTCCATAGCATGTTGTTACCCGTCCCTTGTCTATCAGTCCCGGAGGAA